>PYAF01006319.1:245641-260041 GCA_007407185.1 Glycine tomentella
TTGTTACCTACATTATCGTAATCAATATTACTTTGATATGTGTCACGTTCGTCCTCGACAATCATGTTATGCAATATGATACATGCATAGATGATATTCTTCATTTTACCAATATCCCAAAAACGTGACGGACCACGTATAATTGCGAATCGAGATTGGAGCACTCCGAACGCTCGTTCTACATCTTTTCTTGCCGATTTTTGCCGTTGAGCAAATAATTTTCGCTTTTCTCCTTGTGGCATTGAGATGGTCTTCACAATTGTAGCAAAGTCTGGATAAATACCATCGGCTAAATAGTATCCCGTTTATATTGGGTTCTATTCACTGTGTATTGCACTGCGGAAGCACGTGCCGACAAAACTTCATCAAACACATTAGATCCATTTAACATAGTAATGTCATTATTAGAACCCGCGGTACCAAAAAATGCATGCCAAATCCACAAGTCATGTGATGCAATGGCTTCAAGAATGATTGTTGGGTTGCGATGATCCCCTAGACAAAATTGACCTTTCCATGCAACAGGACAATTTTTCCATTCCTAGTGCATACAATCAATAGAACCTAACATACCTGGGAATCCGCGTGCTGCTCCTAGTTGTAGTAGTCGTTCGGTGTCTTCGTTACTTGGTCTCCTCAAGTACTGATTCTCAACTATGGTGCAGATGCCTGATACAAATCGCTCCAAGCATTCCACCTCGGTTGTTTCACCAATTCGAACATATTCGTCCACGCTGTCAGCAGGTGAGCCATAAGCCAAAATACGAAGTGCAGCTGTGCACTTTTGTAATGGAGATAGTCCTCTTCGACCCAGTGCATCGAACCTCGCTTGAAAGTACTGATCATGATTGCTGAGCCCATCTACAATACGAAGAAACACATGCCTTCGCATACGATTCTTTATGTACACAGGATTTGCTGAGAAGTAGTCATTGAACAATCGATCATGACCTTCTTCACGATTTCGATGTACCACTCTTCTTTGCATACGCCCGACAGTGTTGGCATGTAGTTGCTGTTGGCTCTGAAGTATCATCCTAATGAGGTCTTCATCGGTGTTGTTCTTGCAATTCCTCATTTATCATTTGATCTAAAACTTCATCTAAATTGATGTTTGGATCCATTATATGGTATCGGAAGTGTTTGAAATGACTGAGATATGTTGCGTAATTTGAATGAGAACATGTGAAAATGATGAAACATTAGACATTTATATAGCTTCATTTCCAACGGCTAGTTTCCAACGGCTAGTTTCTAACGGCTAGTTTCCAACGGCTAGTTTCCAACAGCTAGTTTCTAACGGCTAGTTTCCAACAGCTAGTTTCATAAAATAAAATTTTCAATAAAAAAACATACAACAAGGACCTACATTGTTAATAATTACATACAAAGTAACTGAATAACATCTAAAAATACATAGGGACTAAATTTTAACTAAATAATTTCTTCCTAATATGGTCACAATATTTTTCGTGGACTTCGCGTTGTTTATCTGACATGTTGGATGTATCCTTCATGAGGATTTCATACTGCATACGTCTTTCTTGTTCCTCCTTTAACTGAATGAGTTTTAATGTGTTTGCATTCTTGTCATTCATTACACTTTCTATACCAGATAAATCGATATTGCTAGAAGTTTCTTTTCCTTTGCTCTTTCTTTTTGCTGCTTTTTGTCCCATTGGGTGAGACATTGGCGATGACTCATCATATTCTTCGGCTTCAATGGGTATCTCGGTGTTAGAAGACGACGAGTAATTTTTACCTGCAGAAACCTTTGTTCTTTTTGAAGAATTTGACATAAATTCTGCATCGAATTTTGGTTGATCTTTCAACAACAACCAAGCATGTTCAACTTCAAATTTTTTACCTGTATCCTGCGAGTAAATCAAATGAGCATTAGTCATACAATCCTTCTCTGAACTTCCACTTCTCTGTTGCCTATCTACTTGTTTGTAGCACCCATTAAACTTTTGTACTGCTGGGTGGATCCCATTCCATCGTCATTGTTGTACGCATTTTTAATCCTTGCCCAATATTGCTTCGATGTTTGGTCGACACCGATTATTGAATCCTTTGACACATTGAGCCATGACCGGATGAGAATCACATCTTCTACCACCGAGAATGTTGTACGTGTTTTTTTTCCTCTATCATTGTGGTCTCCCTCATCTAGTTGAATATTGTCTACACCGATTATAGATTCAACTTCGTTGATAGGGGGTGAAATATTGGATAGAGAAGGCCTATAACACGTGTTTGGATTACTGGGGAGTGATGGTTGACTACAAAATTGTGGATTTTGATCGATAGATGACTCTACATTAGATGGAGGATACATATACCACATGTGTGGGGGCGGTGGATACATCATATACTGAGGTGGATTTTGCGAAGTTTCACTGGTAGGGGGTGGTTGAGGATACATAAAGTATGGCGGTGGATATGGTGGATTTGTAGAATTTTCGCTGGTAGGGGGTGGTTGATTTTGCAAAAACTTGTAACCACTTTGATAATTATACTGATTGGGATCCATTTCAAAGAAAAGAAAAATGATTGAGGATGGATGGAAACAATAAAAATTGCAACTATCAATTTTGTGTGAAGAAACACAACACATCACCCAAATTTATACCCACTTTCATCAACAATCACTTTTTTTTTCAACGGATAGAAATTATAACGTTAACTTTACTTTCAATTTTTTAAAATATTTTTAATTTATACCGTTGAGAGGCTTCAACGGATCTTTTATTTTTTCAACCATTATTTTCTACCCTTTTTTCTTTTAATTGTGGATATGTTGCTTCCTTCATCCATTTACATGCGTCCCTTCCCATTCCCTATTCCTTTTTCTTTTCACTTTAACCTTCAGTCTTCCTCTCAAGCATTCCAGAAGCTTCCGCGCCCCCTCTTCTCCCTTCTGGCCCTCTCTTCTCCCTTTCTCCCTTCTGCGGCCCTCTCTTCTCCCTTCCAGCCCTCTCTTCTCCCTTTCTCCCTTCTGCGCCCTCTCTTCTCCCTCCACGGTCTCTCCTTCCCTTTCTCCCTTCCACGCCCTCTCTTCTCCCTCTACGGTCTCTCCTTCTCTGTCTTCACCACCGTCATCGACAACCTCCACATCGCCCTCACTATGGTCCTCTCTGACCTCGCCACGGCCTCTCCACCAACACCCTCACCTCGTGTTACCGCCTCGTGCCATAGCCGCCGCCGTTGCTGAGGAAATCGCCGTCGCCGTCGCCGTTTTCGTCTTCCTCGACCGAGGTAGTTTACTTTCCCTCTTTATTTTCCTGTGGTGGTTGAGTTTATAATGTTATTTTATTGTGTAAGATTCGTTCCTTATATAAGGAATCATTCCTCTTTCTTCAAGGTTCCGTTCCGCCACGTCAGATTACTCCAACACCATTTTTTTTTTTAAGATACGGGTTCTTTCCGTTAAGAAACTCTCCAGGCACCTGCGTTGGAGTTGCTCTAATACTGTTGCTTTGGGTTCTTGTGTTTCAAACCATCAAAGGAGGAAATTTCTTAATTCGGATGGTGGCAGAGTTAAATTCACGCTAAAATTGTGAGTGTTAATCAATATAATTTAACATTCCATTGGTTATTCGCTTGGTGAAAACGCATTTGTTTATGGTTTATTGGTTCAAACTTAGTTAAATTATATTAAATTGGTAGTAATTAAATTAATATTTCTAACATTATATAATATTTTTAATAATAAATTAATATGTCAATAAAAATCAAGGTATAAAAAAACATTAATTACTATATTTAAATAAACTTCATGATTTTATGATAAAAGATAATAATAATTGAAAAAATAGTTTATATTTATGTGTAATTTTAAAATATTTATTTTATTTATTTTTAAAATATTTCAGATTAAATTAAAAAATATGATTTTAAAAAAATGGTATTCAAATTTCAAACTAGTTTATTACACTAAAATTTGACAACTTTCTACCAAATTGATTTGCTTTTGATTGGTTATAAATGTTTATGAAAAGAACTGATTTTCTTACCAATCACTATAGACTAGTTTCAATTAGACTAGTTAGACCGGTCGATTTAGTCTGATGTGATTTTAAAAATAATTGAGATAATAATATACTATCTAACTTGTTAATATATTTTTATTATTAATTAAAATTATAAAATTACAAATGAAGAGTTGTTAAATAAAGAGTGCATGATCAATCACACAATTTATGATTTGTAATGATTACATTCCGGACAACAATAATAAAAGTATTTGAAATGCATTGCTCTTCGAGAATAACAAAATGAGTCATTATGCTTCAAAACTTGGTAGGTTGACCCACTAATAAAAATCAGACAAAATGACCCAATTAAATATCATAAAGAAATTAATATACAATATGAATCATATAATATGATATTTTCCCTAAAACATATGATATTTAAGAAACAAATTAGTTTTTAATAAATTGTGTAATTTTAATTTCTTATTTAATTATTGTTATAATTTAAACTATTTATTTACTATAATAATTAATTTTTATTTTTCATAACTATAAAAACTAGACTATAAAATATTGGAGAGGTTTGGACTCAAACACGACCTCACTTCTCATTTTTTTGTCACTAGTTTTTTTTTCAATATGATGCACGGAAAGAACCGTTTGTATATGCATATTTAGTGTGAAGTGTGAAGGTGTATATAAAAATGGTAATATAAACAAAAATGTTTCCTCCTAAGATTCCTGTTTAGAAATGATCAATATATGGAACTAGAAATTGTAAACATTATTCTATTTATAATTTCATGTTCAATAACAATTATATCAAGAACATGAAAAATGATCTTTAAAATTCATGAGTTTCACATAAATATACCTTTATTCATAATTGCGGAAGATCTTTATTGGTAAAATGCTTTCGTATATTCTTTGGGAAAAATCCTTTAATGGCAGAATGCTTTCTCAGAATCTTGACCCTTTCTTTTCTTGTATCTTCTTTGATAGGAATTGGATACAACTTTCATGGGCAGACAATGGTGATATCCAGTTTTCTAGATATCTCTCTTTTCATAAGAAAAGTGAACCACTACGTTTAATATAAGTTATCTTTTAATATAACTGCATATATTAACCGTTATCTTTTTAATACATTTAAGATAATTATTTTATTAACAATTATCCTTTAATAACTTCACTTTGTAACCAATTATCTTTATGCCCTTTATTCATTAAATCAAATAACATTTATTTAAATGAGTCACAATAATAAATCTTACAGAAATCTCATACGAGAAGAAAGAAAGATTGTAGGATTTGTTGCATAGAAAAGAAAGCTATTTCTTTCAAGAATTTACTTAGTACTTGTACTAAGGTTTGAACTCGATTCAAATAACGGCAAACAAATCCCTATCAGAGAAGATCTTGGTTAAATTAAGGCGTGCATCTTCTTGTTGGAAGAGGATAAATCATTTTGATTCGAGACGAATTCCTTTTTTGTTTGTCTTTACGAGTTGAGTCAAAAAAATCTCTCCTTATTTAAGGTAAGATTATAACATTCCAATTTTTTTGGTATTAAAATGTATTTTTCTTGAATTATATGTGGTAAATGTAATAAAAAAACATCCCAAAAATGAGTCAATATAAAAAAAGTAACATAACATAAGAAACCAATTAATGTATTATCTGAAAAAAACATGTATTGTTGACACAAAGATGACCTTTTCTGTAATATATGTATAAAATCTTGAAACAGTACCTTAATTCTTCAATTTTTGGTGGCATGTCCAAAACACTTGATCAAAGAAAATAAATAAAAAAAGGATTAAGAATAGTGAATTTGATAATGAACATATGAAAAACTAAGTAAAATGGATTCAATTTATTTTATTGAAATTTTCTATGAAAAATGCAGTAAAAAAATAATGACAATAATGTAATGTATAATCAATGCATTATATAATGTAAGAACGTGATAAAGTATCCTTTCAAAAGAAAATATATGTCATCAAGTACACATTGTTGTGTTACAAAATTGAAAGCTTTGTTTAAGTAACTGTTTTATTGCAAAGATGTCAAACTCTCAAATCTCAATTGGTATAATGCTGTGTAAGTTTTTATTTACATTGTGTCTTATGTTGCATTACCCTTTAAATTTGAAACAACAAATCACCAATATCGAAGACAACACAAATAAAGAAATAATATGATGATAATTAGTCCAAAATTAGATAACAAATTGATGATAAAAAATAATAAAGAGTAATATTATTTGATTCAAATTTTCAAAGACTTCACCATAAATTACATTTAAAGTCATACTTGAATTATTTTCATCATCATTACATATAAAAATCTTTCAATCTCGTATGTGCTGTAACCTTGTATTGCAACATACAAATTGTCATTTGAAGGAATGTATTTGAACATACTTGCCTTGTAGTTATTTTACAACTACTACTTTTATAAAAAAAAAAATATTATTAGACTTGTGAATTTTAGATAATAAATTCTTTAGGGCACTTAGTTTTTTTCATATGTGGATATAATGGAATACTCACTTGACTTTTAGAAATCTATTATTATAAAAAAAGAATAACCACCCAAATTGATTAGCCTTGATATGATTACCCGTATAAATACATAAATATACATATGAATTAACACAATATAAATAGAATATATAATAGTTTAAAAAAATATAATTTTTATACTTTTAAATTAAAAAAATATTTTAATATAAAAAGAAATTTAAACAGATATAAAATTTGTATATATAAAATTTAAATATAAGAGTCTCTTGACGTAAAAAAAACTAATGTTTATAAAGTAAATAAAGTAAATAAAATAATCACTCAAATAGATTTATCCAAATATGATTATTCGTCTTCATATAATAAAAATATGATTACCCATACAATTAATGAATATAAATATGGATTGACGTCACATAAATAGTATAATTGTTTAAAAAATATATGGTTCAATAGTGTTTTCACATGAATTGTTAGGTTAGGATTAATACGGGAAGACTTGGTGTTAAAATACATAATTGAGGGGTTAGACATGGGGTTTTAATGCCTTATAACTTGTGATATTTGTTCTACCTTTGTGCTTTGTGAATTAGTTGATTAGGAGACCATAGGGGATCTCCATTCTCGTAGATTGCACTACGGCGCTTACACCAGGAATCACAGTTGTGCTTGGGTTTCAACTCCCTACTTAGTATTTTGCCATGTTGGATAAGCATGCATATGCAAAAGGAACAAGAGCAACGTCCCATGAGGTTATAAGCTCAAAATTTACCATGTAGATAAAAATGTGATACAATTATGCTAAGTTAGATTTACTATGACTATGAATGATATATATTCCTTTGTTCTTAAAATACTCAGAGACATCATCTCAATAGTTTTAAGTTAAATGTTTTAAATTAAGCAAGTATGGAGCCTTGATCTATTAGTATGGAAGAACTTCACGAACTTACTTTTCTCTGTACCTTAGTATTTATGTTTTGTATTTATCTAGATACACAATGAAAGTATACTTCCATTTGAATACAGGACAGAAAGTCTTTCTGTCAAGAGTATTTTGATAAATAAAAAATTATTAGAAAGTTGGAGAAGAACTTAGAATAAAGGAGCGAGAGAGAGAGAATAATAAATCCCTTTATTAAGTTATAAGTTATAAATAATCAAAGATACAATCTTTTTTTTTTTCTGGGGCTTTGGAAAATGGGGTTACAAGTTAGTACTATAACAAGATATTAATCGTCGCCCCAAGCCTCATCTCTCAATTTTTGCCTGGTAACGATGCGTTCCCTCCTATCATCTTCTTGCTTTCTATATTCTCGGGACCCAACGCCCGTAGATGACAATTTTAACCCCATGCCATGAGCAATCAACCTCTGTGCTGCTTGGGCTGAAGTTTTCGGCCGTAGCCGTGGTGGTTCCAAGTCTGAATGAACAATAAAACAGGAAAACCATGTAAGGCAATATATATTCGTTGGAAGTGATTGTGCAATACTCCTCCTACTCATATTATATGGTTCTTTGGGTATATATTAGTTTGTCTCAAAATATTTATCCCTTTCAAAAACTAAGAAAGCATCAATTTCCCCCCCAATAATATCCTTAAATATTGATATCTCACCTAAATACTAAAATGAATATATACAACTACACTTTAACTCTTTTAATAAGCACTAAAATCTAAAATGTTAAAAGAATAGTCAATCCAAGTTATCGGGTTTAAAAAGGATAAATCCGAGAACCTAACTAATTAAAATTGGTTGGTTTAGTTTGAATTCAAAGAAAACTAATTGATTAAGCCAATCTGAATCAATTTAATTGGTTTGATTTGAATTGTTTGTTTCATCATATCAATCTAATCTGATGAAAATCCCTATCCAAAATACTTCCATAAATCCTTTGTAGTTTCTCCCCCCCCCCAAAAAAAAAAGAAAACTTCCATAAAGAAGAAACCACACAATATACACGAAGCACACTAATATTAAGATTTACTAATAGCTTACTGGAACAAAGTTGATTGATACTTTAAAGATCGAGCATAGCTTTTTAACATGACTATCCACAGGTACCCAGCACTTCAATTTCAAGAGTAAACGCAACAGAGTATTTTACTGTAAATTAAGCAACCTTATATTACCCTTCTGTAGCAAAAAGAAAAAACAGTTTAGTAAAGTACCTCTTGCTTTAATTGAACTAAGAAGTGTATCATCTTCATCAAGTATCCTCGTGGTGAATGAACAGCGAACACTGTTTAGAGCCTCTAGTGCTGCATTATAAATTAATGGTATTGAATGGTCTACCGATCAAATTATAGACTGGATGGACATGAAAAAAAGAATCTACCCAGTACCCATATTGATTAAGAATTAATAGTAAAACACAGGGTCTGGTATTTCTTTATGAAAAATAAGGTTGAAAATCATTAGCTTAAAGAAAATTCAACCAGCTCCCCCCAAAAAGACAGGGAAAAGGTCATAACAATATGTCATGCGTAGCTTCTATATGTTGGTGTAGATCAATTGATCAATGAGAAAGAAGTTGTTCAAGGGACCATCATTTTAATTAAAGACAATACTAAACAAAGTCATCTACCCATGCCATACTTTGCATACATATAATCTGATATAGTTTTACAAGAATGAGAAGCATGATATTCTCCAAGCTATCTTGAAGGACTGTTATATGCTCCCACACCCATCCTCTGTTTTCCAATATGTGAAGACAGGAGAAAGTTCAAAATGCCTTTCTTTTGAATGATGATAGTGTCATTTAAATTTTAAATAATTACCAATTTTCGATTCCCATGCCAGTCAGATCGATGTAAATACCAGCTACCAAACCAGTTACAAAGATGTTTACACAACAACCTTTAAATTAGAGGTTGACGATGTTTAAGAGAGAGCTCAATTGAAAGATCGAGATAAAAGATTTAAAGTAGTAGTTTACATTTTAATTTTAATAAGGATACATGTATCACCACTTTAGCAGCATGCAACCTGAGTTCCCCATCATAATGCATCACAAATACACTTCAACCTATGCAAAATTTATGATAATATTTCATAAGAAAAACAATAATAAAAGACAGGTAACTTCGTAATTACCAACTGAAGGTGTTCGGAATACTGCAAGAGCAACTGTATCATTGACCCAACGAATCACAAATCCACGATCTTTGAAGTTCTCAAAAAGCTTCTCTAGCTCTGTCGTCCTAGTACTTGGTGAAAAGTCAGCCAGAACAAGAACATGACCGGTCCCATATTTTGCTGAATTGAACAAACAATAATTATAACCCAAGTGTTTCAATACAATATCTTGTACAGACAAAACCTAGCAGAAAGAATAGATTACATCTTGATGTGCATATATACACTGGAAAATGAAAATCGTAATATGTTGAGGCATACAAGCAATCATAACCAACTAGCAATCTATAAACCATTAAATTACGTATCCCATTGTCCAGAGGCTCCTCGCTATGCGAAAGTAAGGGGAAGGAATATTGTACGTAGTTTTACCCTTGCATATGCAAAGAGACTGTTTCCGGATTCGAACCCATGACCAACAAATCACCAAGACACAACTTTACTACTGTGTGAGGGCTTGCCCTCCAGCAATCTATAAACCATTACATATGCAAAATACCTCCTGTGGCACAAATATAAATGGGTCCACAAACATACTCGTAACTAGTTTTTAACTGAAAAATCGAAATGCCATGAGGCATCACTTACAGTTTTTTACATCAGTATTATCTTCTGAACTAAGGGGAGTCTCTTCCTGCTCAACATCAACGACTGACCTATCAAGTAATTGGTCACTATAAAGCTCTTTTTTCTCATAAGAGAATGTTCCTCTTCCGCGTCTTTTTGGGGTTCCACTTTTGGCATTCTCCAATTTAAGATTCGATATTCCAGATGAACAATCTGAGGAAACCGTGAGCAGTAACTCACCAGGTTCAAGATCGGCTATTGCTTCCCAATCTGTAATAAAAATTCACAATATCATTCACATTGCACGATTACAATAACTAAGGCCATTCATATAATAAATACAATTACTCAGAAGACGTCTTTCAATCACTATTCAGACATTCGCATCACGTCCAATCAGTAGTAACTCTTCTTTCTTTATTACATCCACACAAAACAATGGAATTACAATATCCATTATATAAAGAATATTTTGAAAATATTTTTATTAAATAAGATTTAATTAAATAAGTTGTACTTATACTTTGAACAAACATAGATGTTTTTTTTTTTTTTTTCCTTCTTATATTCGAAACCAGAGGAAATATACGCCAATCCTCTTCCCGAGATAACTCTTAGAACTTAGACTTGGGTTTAACTCAGTAACAAAAGCTATTTCATGTCATGTCCCACCACTCATATACATTATTTTGGCTTTATCACCAATCAACATGAGATCTCTAACCGACCTAATAAGCCCAACATTAACTATAAGGAGACAGTGATACTATCTTAGAATTTAAACTTCGGCCTTATTAAATCAGAAAAGCTAACTCCACGTGAGAGTTGCCCCACTATACACACCTATATTAACCAGATCAATGTGTAATCTCCAACAATAACAAAAACACCTCGTATTTGGTACCTTCATCGGAAGAACCGCCGCCGGCGGAGGTCTGAGCAGGAAACTCCCCATGCTTTTCAACGCTTCCTTCAGCAGCACGACGCGTAGCAACAGTGGTTGATTTAACGACTCCGTCCTCCTTGGACTCTTTCGGAACTCGTTCGCCACTGAAAGGAATTGAAAATCATGAATTCACGACTCGAACATAAGAAAAAAAAAAAAAAAACTATGAAAGAAACAAAGAGAGAGGCAGAGATGGGTACGGGGAATTGGAAAGGTGAAGCTGTTTGAGGACAGAAGCGCGATAGAGAAGGTGATCGGCTTTGAGAGAGAAGCCTTTGGAGGAGTAAAGGTTGGCCAAGTCGGAGAGAGCAGAGGCCAAGGGAAGCTGCGAGGCCGAATCGGAAGGGTTTAGGGTTTCGGCGACAGATTCGAGGAGTGAGATTGCGGATTCCACGTCGCCGGCGTCTACAAGGTCTTCCACCGATTCGCTCCAGTTTTCAATTCCTTTCTCTTTCTTTTTCTCTTTCTCTTTCTCCATTGCTTTCGATTCCGATTTTCACCGAACCCGCTAAATCAACACTGCTAGCTTGTGCTGCAACTGCAAGCCTGCGTCTAGATGGAGAGAGAGGAACGAGAACGTATGACAAATATTTCTAGTATATGTTAAAAATTATTAATAAATACAAAATTTATAATATAAAATAAATTTGTAATAAGTATAAATTAAAAGAACATTGTTTTACAGTGTAAGTATAATATAAATTAAAGGTTCTCTAAAAAAAAAAAGTATAAATTAAAGACCATTGTTTTATAGGAAAAAGTATAAAATTTTATTAATAAACATAAAACTAAATACACAAGCTTGTGATACAAGCCGAAAGCAAAATGGTAAATAGTTGAAGATTAATTAAATGAAGCCCACTACAACGATCTATTGTTCAAAGAACGTGAAAATATCATTATAAAAAAAGATTATATAAAGAAAAAAGGACGTGACAATCTCCATAGTCCATATTGTGCACCTTTATTCAAGATACTCACAAATCCATGTGTGGCAAACCAAGGTGGCGACGTTCTTAATCCTCTTTTTATATTCCTTTCAATCCACAAAAGCGCCACACGCAATTATTTTACTAAGTATCTGTTTCAATACAAGTTATAAATATTTTTAAGAGTTTTTTTTATTAAAAACGAAAAAAATTCAATAAAAAAATTATTAAAAACACTTCTAATCTTATATATATAGACTCTACATCTCAAACTCATAATACTAAGATCCACCAACCAAAACACGTTTACCGGTACACATCTTATTACCCTCACTACACAACAACATATTCCCCTCCACCTTACATTGGTGCCTTTGATGATGCATAACCTACCACCTACTTCCTACTACCTTAATGTTAGTGTGCTCCTTCCAAGAATGCTACTCATTTTTGGTAACTTCAATAGAACATCATAAGTGGTAATACTGTGATCAATGTTTAGTGGAATATTTAGTAGAAAATTATGATTCTTTATGATTGTGAGTAATATAAAAGTCACTAATCCATCTATGAATGCATGTATATGTAAAGAAATCCAGAATAAAACAGTAAACAAAAAACTTATTCTATTAGTTTTGCAGTTACTATTCAAACATATGAAACTATGAGAGATTTGATATTATATATATATACATTAAAATAGAGAGATAAAAATAAAAAGAAAGAAAAAATGAAATAGGGAATATAAGGAATGGAAATGTGAATTATAATTGAGGTATCGAGCACAAAAAATCTATGAAGCAACTTTGGATAGAAACACATACGCTCATTTGTTTGATTGATATGAAAGAGAATCTAAAAGAGATGAAAAATTAAAATTGTAGGTAAATAATAAAAGAAAAAAGTAAATAAAATAGAGATGAAGCAAATGTGTATTTTACCCCATTAAGGTGCGATAGAATTTTTTTTCTTTTTAATTAATTGAATGATGTTAATCGATTATGTAAATTACATAATCAATTATGCAACTTGATTGAGGTCACCAAAAAGCAAAGTCTGAGAATTAATAACCATCTAATTCACTACGCTATAAACAATTTATTATGCCGCCAACTTGAGATCAACTCGTCCAAATTTGAACAATACAATGGATACATAGTCAGTTATGCTAACATTATAATCAATTATATAGCCAACGAGATGAGGGTGTAAAGAGGGTCAATTTTGACAAATAAAAAGTTGTTCTAATTTTTTAAAACTTCCATCTCTCTCACCAAACATTCTCACTTCACCCTTTTCATTCCAATTCAACCGAATTCACTTTTAGCACAAATTCATTCCTTTAAATCAAATACTACCTAAGTGTTGAAATTGTTAAATAATATGTATTCTTATTATTTTACTTATCGTAATAGTAGTTTAATCTTATTACTTGGTGTCTTTTATATTTTTCCTTTGTCTCTCTTGTAACTCAGACTTTCCATGCTTATTGTATAGAGCTGAATTTCTTCATGTCTCTTTGCACTCTTTCCCTTTCTTCTTCCTTTGATGCATGTTCAATTGTATTTGCATAGTTTACATAGATTTCCTCTTCAACTTTTTTTTTAAGTCAAAGAACGAAATTTATTGATAAAACACACGTGAGGCACAAGTAGTACCATTTTGGGCATGTTCAAATAGTACAAAAAACGTCTAGAAAAAACAGCTTATGTACACTGCTGCTACAAAAGAAAATAAGACACCCATGATGAGTCATAACTCGCTTTTGTAAAGAAGAAGACATTTCAATTGTTTAAACTTTTAGAATTTTAGTATCTCCATATAAGTCATTTATACTTTATTACAGTTTTAATTTGTTTGTTTATAGTATTAGAAATATGCGTATAGTTATATAATATTGTTTTAAATTACATAAATTATGATAAAAAAAATACATGAGTTTAACACTAATAGTACTTTTATGCAAGGAACAGATTTTAACTTTTTCCTTAAAACCTTTAATATTTGAAATTCCCAATGAATCTTAACTAATCCAAATTGAGCCAAGATCGAGGATATAAAGATCTCTTAACCTTTATTTATTTTTATTTATAAGACTTAAAATCAAAATACCTTTCTTAAGGGAAGTTAAACCACCTTAAAACTTAAATCAACAAATATACATTAATTTTAATTTGTACATCAAATTGTAATTCCTCAACTATAGCATAAAAATATTGAGAAATAAAAGAAAGTGTTAACACGGTTAAATTATATACATTAAATGGTATAAAATAATATTGTTTTTACTTTGAAATTATGAAAATTATT
>PYAF01006319.1:260141-279978 GCA_007407185.1 Glycine tomentella
AAAGAAAGTGTTAACACGGTTAAATTATATACATTAAATGGTATAAAATAATATTGTTTTTACTTTGAAATTATGAAAATTATTTAGAATTTTTATGTGTATATAATTACTCTTTAAAAAACGATTTACAAAAATATATCATGTGGTCATATAAGAAAATCTATGTTTTTGCCAATGGTGTTATCTTACTCTTAAATGAATAATATATAGTATAGCGTATTTAATATCATATATATACTATTTAATTTTAATTCTTAGGTAATTTTTATCTTTATTTTTTTGTATATATACATGTTCAAAATACTTTTAAAAATTGAATTGGCAACAAATTTTATCTCAAAATTATTGTAAAGAAATATATATAAATTGATCTAAACGTTTACGTTTGCTTACATACAATAATCGGTTACATATAAAAAAAAATAGTACTGAGTAGCATAATAATTGGTCCAGTTCCCCTGCATATGATCTAATAAATTAATCATCAAAAATTTATGTACGTCCATGTGCCTTTCATGCACCCCCACCTACGTCCATGTATATTAACCGCAAATGCGGATGCATAGGAAACAAAAAGTGCATGCTATGAATGCATAATTAATTTAACAAAGGCATATAACTCCAAATCCAATATATAATATATTACCTATCCAAACAAATCATTCAATTCCTTGTATTGTATTGTACTAGCTACTTTTCAATACCATATACAATATACCTTCCCCAACTCAACTTGAATAATTCAGAACATGTAAATTTTTATTCCCTGCAAGTTCATAATCTTAAACCAGTTTCCATCTTTATACATGGAGAAAGTTACCATAAGCTTCTCCATTTCTTTTCTTTCCTTTTTTTTTCCTCCTGTTGCTATTCTTCTGCTAAGTTAGTGTCTCGTAACACTCTGAACTGCATTGTGTTTTGTGGATATATAATATATTGCAACATCAGAAAAATAAGAAAACAATTCAATTCTTTCGTGGGGTGTTCTTCATTGATTAGCTATCCTAGTTAGCTAGTTAATTATCAATTCTTTTAAGCCACGAAATCCCGCAACAACTGCGCAGCAAACCTCTTTCTGTTTTGAATGTCAATGCTCTCATAACTGGTGCCTGAGTGAGAAGAAGGTGGAGTAGTGTTGATTGCACCGCAAAACTCATCATTTTCACTGTTTCTCATTCCCAAGTGCATGTTCTGTGAGAGGAATCCATGTTGGGTTGTTCCTGAGAGGGAAAGGTTATTCTCAGTACTGTGTGGAAGTCCAAGAGTGAGAGAAACACCATTTCCATGGAACCTAGGAGCAAGTTGGTCAGTGACATGATGATGAAACCTTCCAATGTCTTCCATATTGGGAAATGCTCCAAAACCCCCACCATGGCTTTCAATGCCAAACTTTGTTGTTGTGTTGTTGTTGTGGCCTTCTCTGGTGATATTATTTGTTTCTCCATGATGATGAGGCTTCATTTCCATGTCCACTGAAAGAATGCTACCTGGAGAATTCTGATGCATCTCAGAAGTACTTCTTGGCTTGTTTGGACTTTGCATGTCAGCAAGATGGAAACCAGATTGGAGTGAGTTGGAATTGGAGATCTCTGTTGGGGAAGTGGTTTGGTTGTTGTTGAAGCTTTCTGCCTTTGATTGGAGAATGTTAATCTGATCAAATCTCATTGCACCTGATTCTTGTGCAGCAGCATTAGCTTCTGACCATAACTCCTTGCTTGATTCTTTTGATCTTTTTGTGTTGTTATTATCCTGGGAGCTATCGTTTGGCTCTTGTTTTAACTCTTCCAAGTACATTTCTTCTACCATTGGCTTCCATAGCCGAACTCGGGCATTTATAAACCAGTTAGATACCTGTATATAATAAACTTATCAATGTCATAAACCTTCCATAACCATTCATAACTACCATTTCTGAATATTGTCAAAGGACCACAAAACTTATATACAATTCAATTATTTAGGTGTCGTTTGTGTTGTTATCTAATTGGAATTGAGGTTCCATCTTAATAATTCACTTAATAAAGATTTATATTAAAGGATTATACAAATTATCGAAGTGAAGCTCCAATTCTAATTGAAGAACAATACAAGCACCTAAAGAAGTGTATCTAGCTAATGTTTTTTCATTTATCTGAAGCATGAAAATTACTGTTAACTCTCACCAATTCTTCCTCAATGAGATCCATTCGAAAATGGACTTTCAAATTGATGTACAAATATAGCATATTAGTGTCACCCTTAAAGGTATATATGGAATGAAATATACCTGGCTCCGAGTAAGTCCTGTTTGTTTTGCAAGCATAACCTTATCGGAGTCCTTAGGATAGCTGCAGGCCACAATTAGAAATTCAAGTTGAGCCAAAAACAAAAAAATATAAACACAACTTTGTAATGCTTTCTTTCTGTTACCTAAGATTTATTAGGATATATATATAACTTCGCACGATTTAAATTTCAGTCAATAGTACTGAGAGCTAGTATCTTACTAGGACATATAAAGGTTGATGAATCATATTCAATACTAATATCTTATATGAATAATTTTTTTTATACACACGTTTGCATGAAGAAAATAAAAAAGTGAAATAAATTAAAAAAAAAATCATACGTTAAAATCATACTTTGGAGAAGTTAATAAGAGAAGTTTTATAAATTAAGTTATGCATAAATTAATGTTCACTTTAAAGAAAATTTAATTCATTTTATCTTTTATAAGTGTTTAATGAAAAGTTTATACAAAGATATATATATTCTAGCTAGTAATAATTAGATGTTGGATATGAAATACTTACGGGTGCAAGAAATGTTCAAAAAGCCAAGCACGAAGAACAGAAACAGCACGTTCAGGCAAGCCTCTTTGGGGCCTCCAAGCGTTGTGTTGGATCATTCCAAGCTGCTGTAATGGACGTTGTTGTCTCTGTTGATGATCAACATACCTAAGCCTCGAACCCTCTACCTTAACTCCCAGGCAATTATCTTCACCTAAGGTCTTGCTCGTTGTGTTGATTTGTGAAGAGATTGCATCTTTGAGACACCGAAATTGCTTTGAGATCGTCTTCAAGGCAAGGGCCGTGTAAGACTTTGCCGCACCAACACCCGCTGCTTGCTCAAATGATGTTATCACAACTTGCATTTGGTGGTGATACTGTCTGTACCTTTGTTCCACCTAGCAAAGGTTAAGAGCAAAACACATGTTAGTTAGAATAATAATCGCTATAGTTTATGATATGGTTTTGTAGATTGGATAAAGATGCATCAATACCTTATGTTATTCAACACTTTGTGTGTGAGAGAGAAGAAAAGAGTGTAAATACAAGCAGTGAGATATGATATGATCAAATGAAAGAGATAAGAGAAAAAGACATTATCAAATCGATGTTTCATTACACTGTAGTTGATTCAAAGTGATGAGTGAATATAAAAAATAAAAAATACAAATATTTTATTATTTTAAATATTTCTCTCATATCTCTTAATTTTTATTTGCTTTTTTATCACATTATATATTTCATCATATTTCTATAAATATATATCTATAATATAGATATATAGATATATTCTCACTGCATGTAATAGCACATTAGCTATGTTCAGGTAACATTTTTAAACAAAGAAAGTTCTTGTGATGTGAGGGTAATTCGTGAAATGACGTATTCTAGATGGAAAATTGGACCCATGTGTGCATTATTAATTTTTACGTTTTAACAGTTTTCATATCTCAGTGAGAAATTGTATAGTATATTTTAATGTACAAAATTTGAATTAAAAAAAAAAAGAGATGTGCAATAGGATGAATAATGATGAGGAAAAAAAATAATATTTTGGAAATTGTTATAAAAATTTATTATAGCAATAGTAGAACACATCAATAATGGGTTCAGACTTTCAGATATAAACGGGAAACAGACCCAAATGGGCCCAAACCCAAATTATTCTCTGACATTCATCAGATCGAATGTGACTTTTTTATTACCAGTTTCCTTTTCTCTAAGACCAAATAATAATGAGAGACAATCCTGTCAATTTCACAGTCCCTCTTTGCAATGTCACATTCTTTATTATTTTTCTCAGTCCCACAGTCAAAAGCTGAATCATACAAATTTTATTCAAGTACTGAATCAACGATGCCAGAACTGATGAATAAGAGACATAACATAACATAACCGACACCGCACCGCAAGGTAGCAATAACATACTCAAGTACAGTAGTACTTTCCACAAGATCTAAACCAAAATGCATTTGTAGAGTGCACGAAGAATCATAAATTCTTGGAAAATCAATATCAAATCCCAAAGCATCATTAAGTGGAAAGTTCATCATTACGTGCATGTATATTTTATAAACATACTGTTATATATACCTCATCGAGCATGGTCACAAGCTTGGACTTCTTCATCTGAAGCTCTTGTCTCTGTGCTGTGCTGAGTTCAACTCCTTGTTTGCCTCGATCATTATTCTCCCCTCCACAGCTCGAACCATCGCCAACCCCAGAAGTGGATTCAATATTCCCTTTCATCTTCTCTTTCTTATCCCCTTCCATAGATTCCTCCCCTTTGGAGATTCCCTTGCCCACATTCACAACTTCATCAAGAAGCTCCTGTGTTGCTTTCAAATACTTGGAACCCAAAGCAACACTATGCATGCTAGAAACCCCGTTGTGCAAGCCCCTCATATCACCGCCGCCACCGCCACGGCTCGCCGGAGAAACAGCATGAATCTCCCCAGAGAGAGACCTATATGGTGTTTGTTGTGAAGATAGGCTCAGTGACAAATGATTAGGCCTGTGGAATCCAATCTGCGTCGACATGACAGCGTTGCTGGCAAAACACCCCATGTTACTAGATGGGGCGTGTGTCGTTGCTGTCATGATATTCAATGCAGATTGATCAATTATGGAACCCCATAAGTTATAGTTACCACGAGATGCTGTCACCGTTGTGGTGGCGGCAGCACCACCGTGGAAGCTGGAGAATTCGTGTTGTCCGAGGAACGATGATCGAGCGGGGTCGGTGGCGGCAGCGTTGGATCCAAGGATGTTTGAAGAGGGAATGGTAACCCCAACCAGGTGATGATGTTGTTCTTCACGGTGGTTGTTGTTGTTGTTGGGAGAATTAGGTGGCGGCGCGTGGGAGAAGTTACCAAGGTTGAGCGCGTTGGTGGAAGTGGGACTAGTGTTACTTGTGTTGTTGGGATTGACGAGGAGCATGTTTTGCGTTGGGTGTTGTGCCGCGTCAGAGTATGGTACGTAGTTTGGATTCATAAGGTAAAGTGTCTGCAACCCTTCAGCGGAAGAAGGGATTTCTGAAGTGCTGCCATGAAAGTACGTCGCCATATCCACTCAAACAAAATTCTCCTTCTCGTAATATCCGTACGAGAAAAACCTGCTCTATGATAATGATTTATAGCAATATAAATTGTTAGTCTTTCTTTCTCAAAAGTCTATGCAAAAAACGGGTCACGGAGACAAATCAAATTACCTTCTTTTTTCTTTTCTGCTTGATTTTGTGTGTCTTGATCTGATGAACACATCAATTAGCCCTTGATTGTTTTTTTAACCACAGATCCTAAAAAAGACAACAAAGGGCACTTGTTTCAGTTAATGAATCCGATGAAATTACCTTAAAAGGAAAACCCCAAATGATAAATGAAACAAAAAACATGAAATATGAACACTGGCAAGAAAGAAAAAGAGAACCTTTAGGAGGAAGGAGGGAGGGAGGAGGGGTTGTTGAAGAGAGAGATATATAAAATACTTATACACAAGATATCTTAAAAGAAATTAAGGATGAAAAATGAATAAAATAAAGTACAAAAATCAATCGATGGCATCAAAAGGGTATATGTATACTATATCTATTATCTCGGCTGCGAAATGAATAAATTAAAGCCACCAATTTTTTTCATTGTGTCCGTACCATTCCTTATTAATGATTGATAAAGGAAGATCGAGCTACGAGGTTGGGTTTCTTCTCACACACACACATACACGAGGAAGAGATAGAGAAGAGAGAAGAAGGGTAGATAAAAGGGTGTTGTCTAGCTAGACAAAGTGTCTATCATCGCGGGGCATGAGGAGCAAAAGCTAGCCACCCTTTTGCTTTCAAAGTGGATTGGGGTTGGGAACTTTGTTGGAGTTTGCTTCCTGGCTTTGCTGTGTTGTGTTGTGTGTGAGTATTCTCTCTGCAATTTCTCCAAGTGATTTTTTTGGGTATATAAATTTATGATATTTGGAAAAGACAGCTGGTGGATGAGTGATGTGAGATTAATATAATTGTAAAGTGTGGTCCGTTTTATAGTTCCTTATAATAATAAATTAATAATATCGAGAGAATTAATTAGTCTGCCTAATTAACTTGTATTTATGAACAATAATAGACAGCTCAAGCGTAATTTTCTTGTTTTGTTGTACACTCTCACGCCTTGTGTTAGCTATACCTCTCTGCATCTTATATCCTCCACAATTTCTTTTCTCTTTTTTTTTTTTTTGTTTGGTATGCATAAAAATTAATTAGCAGTCTTCATGTACGTATAAAGATCAACATAAAATTAACCACTCCTTGACCTTGTATAATTTATAAACCAAACACCCTCACCACCTTCCAGCACGCACTTGACCATTAAAAGAAGTTTAGTTCACACAATCACGTTCTTGTTGATGAAACTCTCTCTCTCTCTCTCTCTCTCTCTCTCTCTCTCTCTCTCTCTATTTCTATATATTTGGGAAGTGGAATATTAGATGGAAGACTTAAGAAAGCATGTAGCAAGAGAAGGGGTTGATCTTAATCGAAATCTGACCCTTGACTATTCGAACCTTAGGATAATTTATTCCCTTTGGTTTCTATGCTACTTTTCCTTTTCACGTTTATCCTTTTTCTAAAATTTGTAGTTTTACGTCTATGTTCTTTTCCCTTTCTGTTCTATTTATTTTGTGGTTGGAAACAAGAGTTGCAAGATAAAACAATATAATTATAAACTAATAGGAAACATATAACCATGTTATACCCTGGCATGCAGTGACGGATCCATCTATTGAAGTGTGGAGGCAATTGTCTCCATAATTTTTTTTTATTTGTATATGTACAATAGAAAAAAATTTCCTCCATACAAAAATAAGTTTATTCCATAAGATAATTTTTTTGTTGTTAAAATGAATGTGAAAAGTATAAGAATTAAAAAATAATAATACTAGTTTTACTATTTTATCTTTTAAATTTTTAATTCCAACTCCTCTAATGGACATGCCTTCACACATAGCTTAAGTATTTTGAATTTCTTTTGTCATATTGATTTTATATATTTTGTTAAAATTTGTGATATTTTTTTTGTAAGATTATATATTATAAATTATTTTTGTTCCCACTAATTTTTTTTGGATACGTCACTGTATGTTGGATTGTGTTTTTACTTTTAACCAACTAATAATAAAAAACACATAAAAAAACAAGTTTATATAACTAGTTTATGCATTATATAAAATAATTGTTTGTTCGAATATATTTAAATTTAAAGTAAATAAATATTTTATATAAATTATATTATAATTAAAATTGATAGTTTCATTTAAAAATTTGGAAATTCAATTTAGAAATAGAAATAAAAGAGAAAATATTAAAAGCCATAAATGATTAAGAAGATTGCAATATATAGATAAAGATAAAAATAGGATAGTTTGAGATGGTTGAGGAATTAAAGAACATCTTGTACGTACAATTGCCTAAGTAGTGTGTGAAATTCATTTTCATAAGTGAAAAAAGAAAATAAAAAAAAAACATATATGAAGTGCCTAGTTGAGAGAGTGAGGAAAATAAAAATCTCAATTTCTATGTCATGTATTATAATTTATAATGAGTATATTTTATTAGTATTTTAGCATGTGCATGTAAAATCATAAATATTTTTTTATATATTTCTATTTTAGATTTACCATAAACAATTTAAGTTGTTATATAAGGTTCTTTTAAACTATTGACAATGTCTTTTAAAAAATCATTTAGATTCAATTAAAAGATGGAGATTGAAGATGGTAGGTTAAAAATAATTAATGGTTAAGAAAATAAAGTATAAAGAAAGATAAAATAGTTTGAGATATTGGAAAATCGTTTTACTAATTATAGAAGTAGAGAAAAACCATATCAAAAGCAGAGGAAAAACATTTAAAAGACCTAATTGAGAGCGCGGAGAGAATGAGTAGTGTTACTGTCCAAACTATTCTAATTTATAATATCATTAAATTATATTGAAATAATTCTTTTTATTAATAGAAAAGAATCAAACTATCAATATCAACTCATGTTAATTGAGATCGATACCAGATGAATATAATGATATATCGAAAATAAGATAAAGAATGAGAGAAAAAAAGAAAAAAAAAAGTGAAAATTAAATAAGATAAAAGAGAAAAAAATAAACTAAATTAAAAAAGAGATGAAAGGAAGAGAAAATAAATAAAGAGAAAAATAACTAAAAAATTTGCAACACAAGTTATAAGCATTCTTCAATCAATTTACACGCTTTGATAAATGCGCAAATCGATTATTAGTTTCTCATTTGGGGATTTATGAATAGTGGAATTAATAGCTCAAGGTGTATACATATGATGCTCGTGTTATGCACTATATATGTACATACACCACTAAGGACTAAGCATGTGCCACAGAAATATGTAGATGAAAATTAATATCAGTAGAAACATATGAACTACAAAATTGTCCCCACAAAATGTGTGTCACTTAATGAACGATCACCCACCAATGAATTCTTATCTTTGCTTGGAAAGGTAATACAAAAAGCTGGTTTCAATTAATTAGGATGTGTTTAGGGCCACATTTACTTAATTGCTTTGTCGGTCTCAAAAATATCCAGCAACAAGTTAATTATCATGAGGATTTGTCATTTGAGCATGTGTAAACTCGATCTTTAAATACACTTATGTTATTGGAATAGTTTGAATCAGTGAAAATGAATTAGAGGTCTACTAACTAACTGGAACTTAATTTTCTTTTCTGTGTTAATTTCTTTTACCTTAATTAATTCCTACCCTTATAAAATAATTTATGCTAGAACAACACGTGATTGGGATTATTTATTACAAATATAAGCAGTATTAAACTTTATAATAATACAGGAAAAATATTACAGTCATTTAAAAAAAAAATAGATCTAATCAAGTCTTTAATTGAGGTTCTATGATATACTACTCCTTTCGTAATAGTCATCTTGTTATATAAATCAAGAAAAACAATAAAAAAAAAATAGTTTACAAAATTAATTTATATCTTTATTAATTTATTTGTAGATTTTATGATTCATCATTAATATTATAAGAGAAATAAATGAAAAAACATAACTAATAACTAATGTTATATTGAAAAGTTAAGATGACAAATATTTTGTGATAATTATTTTTCTTACAAGATAAATATAATGGGACGAAATTCAAACCAATTTCACAGTTGTCTCTCCCTCTTTTCTTTCTATGTTAATGTTATTATCAGATTTAGTAGAATCATTTCACAATGGTATTCCTTCATGCGTCCTCCATAAATGGTGATGGAATGTAATGGCAAGGACACTCTAACGTTAAAGTGAGTGGCTTAGAAGTAAAATAAGTATAAGTTTATAGGTTGGATTAAAAGTTTATTTATCTAAATTTTGATGATCTTCTTTTATAGTGGTGAATTTAAATAATAAGATCTCAATTTTTCTTTTAAATAATATAAATAGAAAAATATATTATTTTATATTATTTTTTTTCTAATAATAAATAATATCTCATTTTAAGAGATACTTTTATTTTATTGGTAGAAGATAAAATTTTCTTCTTATCTTAATTAAATCTATCAAGATTCTCAAAATTTGAGTCATTTACTCGATCGATCATTAAATATGTAATTTTCGAATCTCAATAATACATGATAATAATTGTAAGAATATATAAACCCTGGGCGTAGATATATTATTGTTACTTTAATATTAAATTCATTGGGAAAATATGACTCTATCCTGACATCACTGTCTAATTAAATGACGCTAAAGCTAAATCATTAATATTATGTGCGTTTAAAACTTTTTTTAAAAGGAATTTGGGTTTAAAACTTACTAAACCGTATCCAATACCTTTACATTGGAAAGTGACATCTAGAAAATCTGCAGTGGAAAATACGTCGAGTTCACATATTTTACGAAGAGATGTGAAAGTGAGTAAATCTGACTCTAATGAATTGACTCACTCACTATACGAGTCATTCAAAAAGCAACACCACGTTTGGAAGCAAATAAATATAGGAGAATATAAATACTAAAGAAGACGGAGGCCGTAGGGTAGGGGACTTGGAGATGTTCCTCCACTGTGAGAATCTCTATGCCATTAGGGATCGTTTAGTTTAAAGGAGGTGAGAAAATGAGAGGTATTTTAATATGGAAGGAGAGAGAAAGAGAAGGTACGAGAAAGATTTTGATTAGACATTAATATATTATGTTTGTTTGATCCTTCTATAATTATTAATATGTAATTCTAATCTTCTTATTTTTAAATTTGTAATTTTAATTTTTTTAATTTTTAAAATTATGTAATTTTAATCATGATGTGGTGTTTTCATATTCATGTGGATGAATGACAAGACATTTGAATGACAACGGGCCACTAATGTGAATTAGTTAGACATATGATAAAATAATTTTGTAAAAATGATAGATAAGGATTAGAATTTTATTCTCCTTCATCAATTAACCCACTAAACCATTTTATATATATATATATATATATATATATATATATATACATGTTAGTTACTATATGAGTTAGTTTTTTTTTAAAATAATTATTATATAAGTTATTATAAATTAGTGATGTAGTAAAAAACTAAAAATATATTAAAAGACAAAAGCGATTATATGAAATCATATTAAATAATAAATTATACAATTATTTATTAAATGTTTATTAAACATTTTAATTTTTATATTTATTGGATAGATTTATTATTTATCAAACAGATTAACAATAAATAAATAATTTTTAAAAACAATTAACTCATACAATAATGTATATATATTATAGTGTTATAATATAACTCAAGCAAATAGAATGGTTTAGTGGTTTAGGTGATAAGGGAGAAAGGGATTTGGATTCTAATCTCACCTCTATTATTTTTACAATATTTTAAAATCATAAACACACATAGGTATTAAAATTGTGTAATTTTAAAATTTCAGGGATTAGGATTATAAAATTGAAAATAGAAAAACTAAAATTTTGAATTAAGAGTTATATGGAGACATTACAATTTAACTTGATTTTAAATTTCAAAACATAAATAGAGATATTTTTACCATTTCAATTGAAATATTTTAAATCTTTCCCTGCCCTTCCAAATCTCCCAAATATTGGAGAGGAGGAAACATTAGATGATTTGGGATTTTGCTCCCCTTTATATTTCTCTCCTAAAACTTGAAACAAACAACCATAGTTTCAAAAAAAATCTCTCCCCTCTCATCCCCTTCACTCTCTTCCATTTTCCTCCAACCAAACATTATGTTAGAGTTAATACTTTTTAATTCATTGAATGAGATTACTTTTATTTTTTATTTTTCTTGTTCTCTTTAACTTTACATATTTAACACATTCTTTTTCCCTAACCACCATTGTGGGGCCATCATTAAAGATGATTTCTAATGGTGACATTTCATTTTTTCTCCTATCATTTTCGTTCTGTTATTTTTCTGTCATTCTCCTTCTCTCCAACCATTGCATACCACCATGGAAAACAAATTTCCCACAACCAATAACCAGTTGCATGAAAACAACTGGACTGAGATTTGAAGCTGAAACAAAGCCTCCCATGCATATTTGAATTGGTATCTAAAGTGGATATCAATTGCGCTAATAAATAGACATTGTTGTTCATGAGAAATCCATTATCCTCATTACATTGTGTATCACCAGTGCACCATTTCTCCCTCGTCACCACAAAACTTGCATCACATCGCTACCTCTCTCGCAACATGACCACTATTACTTTCCTCCACTGAAATCGGCCCTTTGTAACTCCTGTGAGAGTCAACAAATCAGTGACTCAAACTCTATGACACTTTATACAGTGACACCTTAATTGTTGATCAAAACCCTTTGTAGGCAATCCTTTTTTAGTCACTAACAACCAGCTCGGATACCACTTGTTATGTTCAACTGATTTTAGAACGATTTACTGTCGATCCATGCCTCAAAAGGGTTGATAATAAGTAAAAAAAAAATCAATGAATTCATGATAAAACCCTTCTGCATTTTTTTTACTATAAATATTTTTTTGTCAATAAAGGGATCACAGAGTTGGGGGATCAAAAGGTAAAGTTCTTTTGCTGATAAATTGGAGGATTAGAAACATGAAAATTGCTTTCCAATTAGATGTTTTTGCATTCATTGCTATTTCATTTATTTTATTGATTAGTGTACCTGTTGTATTTGCTTCTCCCAATGCAAGACTTTTCAAGATACTTTATCTTCACTCTCATGTTTCCTGAAAAGCTTCTCAAAATGTCACTCATGTCATAATTGCTCCAAGTCAAACATGCTTAAGTGTGAAATACTTAACTGACCAACTACTGAAAAATGGATGCATTTTATTGGTATAGCTAGTACTAATTAATTTATTTAGATCATTTTCAATTGTAAAATCTTATACCTACACAACCTTTGGATCTCTCTCATTCTGATGCGTATTCGATTCATTCATGTGTCCTACCCACTAGAAACCTACCAAAAACCATTTCTTGTTCATGCATTATCTCTTTGCACCGACAACACTCCTTACACTCATTAGTTCTTTGGATGTTACATGTCCACCAGCTTCTTCTTAGTTCATCCTTGAACCACACTATACTGGGAGATGGACTTGCTCTAATGCCATTTCTAACTCACTTGATAGTTGATGTCTTAGCAGCTCACACTTTATGACACTTCACACAGTAACACTTCGTTCAACTTTCTTGTTGGTGAAAACCCTCATCCGGTGAGAATCCTTTGTAGGTAACCTTTTCTGAGATACCGACAACCAGCTTTGACGCCACTAGTAATGCCCAATTGCTTTTAGGATCAATAATTGTCCTCAGAAACTAACACAAGACTTTTCAACGTATTTTTTCCTTACTCTCACACTTCCTAGAAAACTTCCTAGAAGGTTATCCATCCTATAATTCTTTCAATCAAGCACGCTTAATTATGGAATTCTTAAGTGATGAAGTACAAAAAAGTAGATGCATTTTGTTAATATATGTAATATTAATTAGTTCCTTTAAATCATTCTTAACTATATAGTCTTATATTTACAAGGCCTTTGGATCCCTTTCTTCTTGGTGTGTATTTAATTCATTCATGTATCTCTTTCGTTGGATGTCTACCAGAAGTCGTTCCTTGTTTGTGCCTTATCTATTTTTGCATCAATGATCACTCTCTACCTTCATCAATGCCTGAGACGTTACAATGTTTATGATACTACCGAAGGGTTGTCAAAAGCAGCAATATCAAACTTGAAGTCACATTTAAGCCAAAATTATCTCCATTGTTTATTATGTGCAATCTCAATAGCTAAAATTACTCCATAAAATTCAACCTCAAAAGCATTCTCGGTGCCAAGATAAATGGAAAAGGTTCACAACAAAGAACCCATGTTGTCTCTAAACAAACCTCTACAAGTTGTATCACCAAGGCATCCCTTGTTGATCTTTTTGTATTACATTTCACCCAACTTGGAAAAGGAGGATGCCAGATAACCTTCTTGTTATGAGGTGCCTTGGAAGCATGGCAGGTAACTATAATTTTTATTTATTCAACATTTTATTCACACAAAAAAGCTAGTTTAAATATCAAAACTAAAATTATTCAAATATGTTACACAATTAAACTAATCAAAATTATTCAATTTAGAAACTAAATTTAAATTAAGAAAACTTCAATCTCTTAAACCCAAACAAAAGTTAATAAACTAAAATTCAATTTCATAAGTCTAAACAAAAGTTAATAAGGTACAATTCAATCTCACAAGTTCAAACAAAATCATTTAAACAAGGTTATTGAAATAATTATTTTATAATGGATATATAACGGGTACTCATGATGTGGGTACCTTGATATATGTCCTCACTCATTTTATTAATAGGTAACATATATATCTATTTAAATTATTTATGGGTACCCGTTTAAATATTTTTGTTATATTTGTTACGGATTTTATCCACAAATATCCGTGAATATGAATATTTTTTTCTATCCCTGGTGATAATGAGCCCAATGAGGTCATGTTGATTCTGGTGCTTTCAACTTGCTCTCAAAAGGGTGACCCTTGGATAAAGAAACACATTCATGAAATTATGTAAAGGGAGAATGCAAGGTGGGGTTTGAGTTGATTTTTGCATTTTTTTTTTTTTTGCTTTACTAAGAAATTGTATTTTAAAATTTAATTTAAAAATCAAATTTGGTGGTTAAAGATCACTGCAAATTATGCTTTTGAAATTCCACCGTCTGTGCATACTAATGATGTTTATGGAGAAAAACTAAAAAGAGTAATTTTGAAATCCAGAGACTAAAAAAAACATTTGATTTTGCGAGTAATAAACAAAATTAACCCATATTTGAGGAAAAAAAACATATTTAGCCTAATTATTTTAAGAGTTTATTGTTCCAAAGACGAGAATCTAAGAAATGTTGTGTTTTGTAAATAATCACTATATATCCTCAAAGTAAATTTGATGAACCATTGGTGTAACTTAATATCTAATTTGTATTCCACGATTAGTTACACGAAGGTGTATTTGAATCGTGCACTCTAGATTAAAACACATTAAACTCTCATGGACAATGCCTAAAATAACACAAGTAGAAGAAAAAAGATAGAGAGAAAGGTTAAAAATTAAAAAATTATTTTTGTATATTTCGATGTTTAAACTTCTCATCCTCGTATATATATGAAAATTTCACATTTATGTGACTATTAACTAATTTTATGTTGACTCTATATGTATAATTGCGTAACTCACTAAACATGTCGACAATTATAAATTTAAATCATACAATTATATATAAGTGTTTATGAGTAAAAATTGGTTAATGATAACATTTTTTTTATCAGTGATGATATCATATATAACTACTTAAGAAAATATTATCTTTCAATTTTAACCATTTAATTTTATTTTATTTTTTGTTGAGATCACATGAATATTTTACATGAGACAATTATAAACAGTGAAATTTTTTAAAAATATTTAATAAATTGCATACTAAGATCACTAGTTAAAATTAGAATAATTTCGTATAAATTATTCTCACGCAATTCCGTGATATAAATGTAATAAAATTAGAATAAATTATTTCTTGCTATATTACAGAATTGTGACCTGACAATGATATTCGCCTTATATCTGTAAAATAACTGCTAAATGCAAATTAATAAACATCAGCGTAGTTCATGTCAATTTTTATTTTGTTCTTATTTTAGGAATAAAGTATATATTCTTGTTTCCATATCATAGATTCAATCCTTCTCCTCGTCTCAAACACACGGTAAATTCCCCTTAACTTGGATAAAAATAAATGGGTTAAATATATTTTTACTACTCCAAATTTGAATTTAATTAGTCATTAATTTGAAAAAAATATATTTGCATTTGATCTCCCAAATTTTAGAAATATTATATTTTAACCATTTTCTCTACTCTATTTTCTTCTATAGTTAAATATGACTACGTGGTCATCAGAATCAACAATTTTGAAGTGATTTGGCATAACATGTAACTAATTAAAAAACAATTAAATTAACTAATTAACAAATTTAAAATAAAAGAATTAGAAAAAAAAGTAATAAAAATAAAAAGTTGGAGAAGACAGTATTCCTCTGATGGATTTGTTCTATTCAAAGCCAATGCAACTAACTCGGCTCATGATCATCATCATTGAATTTGCTCATTGCATTGTTTCCTACTACCTCTTAATAGAGTTAAGAAAAGGACTAAAATTTAAATATATATTTTTAAAATTCTAGGGGATTAAATATAAAGATTTGTTTTTCCAATGAACTGAAATCAAATCTAGTATAGGACAAAAGCATATTTAACCCAAAATAAATGAGCAGAAATGTAAAACATATAAGGGCATGATTCAATGCTTTAACTGATCCACGAAAACTAACACGCAACTACGCAAGTTGATGTCTTGAACTCGAATTGGTTGACGACAGGTGTGGTTTCACTTTACAAGTATTCAACATGGTTAACAACTTAACATCGCTTTTAATTATCGAATATCTAATCAAGAAGCCAATTAAGACATGGAATCTATTAGTAATTATTAAAAAGAGGGTTAAGGAAGATGATTGAAACGAGATACTTGAAGTTCTGCTGTCGCATAATTTAACCTTTGAACTTTCAATTTTGGATGCCCATGATGGGCACCCTCTTTAGATAAAATTTAACCCATCAATCTCCGTGACGTTAATTTTGCACCACCCGACCACATAAATAAATTTATGAGTATGATTTAATTGTCATTAGTGGCTAAGCAATGCAATTATGATATTTGTACTACAACTTCTCCAGTTGCACGTTTCATTGACAAACTACACTCTTGTGCTTTAATGTTGCGTGTATATAAAGAGAGAGTGTGCCTTTTTTAAATCAAATTCATATATATATTTTTATTAATTTTGAAAATGAATGTAAACATATTTAGAAATTACATTAAAATTTGTTTCATCTTCATTTTTATCAAGCACATTTATTTTGAAAATAAAAAAACTTGTAATGCAACTGCCCCAAACTGATCATAAGAAACTGTATCTATGTTTTGTTCATTTATTAAAGATAAAATTCTGATGTAGTTAGCATGTATTATTAAGATAAAATTTTAATTTTAATTAAAAATAATTAATTAATATTTAGTTATACAAAACCATAAGTATCCTCCATAAAAAAAAATAAGCTTGCTTAAATAACAACAAAATTCTCTTCCCAATATTATAAAATACTGAAATACTTATACCAACTAAATTTTGTCTTATGTTTAATTTTATTATCTTTTAGATAAGGAGTAAGATATCTGTATATATTACAACCTTCGGTTATATAGAACTTCTTTAACTATTTCCCAGGAATTAACACATTTAGTTAACTTAATTATTTGTATATTTTAAGATTTACTCACCGAATTCTTTAACATTCTTTTAAATCTCTTTGCACTGTGTGCTTTTTATGTGTTTGCATGTATGTGGGTGATCAAGGTAGTAATTTCTTAGACGTCTCTCTTTAATGTAAGAGGATGAAATAAATAATCTCTAACCACTTAAGCTCTCCGGAGAAATTAATTAGATAAAATTAGTTTTTTTTCTAAAAAAAAAAAAGTCATACATATAGATATAGGCATCGACCAAGGTAGTAGAACATAAGGAAAAGAAGATTTCAAATAATTTGATTTGTTAAGACTAATTTGAATAAATGAGAATTTGAGAGTTCTAAATAAAATCAAATTAGTAGAGAAATACAATTTTACTTTATTTCAATAATAAAAGACTTAATTATCTTAATGCAAAATTAAAATTACGTATAACTTAATTAAAAATTTAAAAATATATTAAATCCAAAAAGATTAGAGTGGTGATTTAGAATAACCAGTGCTTATCCAATCAAGCAAAAGGGGTGTACCTCCCAAGTCAATAAAAAAAACATCTGGATGTCTGCAAAAGGCTACATTATTATTATTATTATTATTATTATTATTATTATTATTATTATTATTATTATTATTATTATTATTATTATTATTATTATTATTATTATTATTATTATTATTATTATTATTATTATTATTATTATTATTATTATTATTATTATTATTATTATTATTATTATTATTATTATTATTATTATACATCTATCCCCCATCTCTTGCTTTCGTTGATCAATTACTATTCTCTTATAGTGAAGGTGACCCATCGCATATATATAGAGGTATACTTAACCCTAATTAAGCCACTCTCCCACACCATATACCATATATGCTGCTCTTATCAAAATGAATATTCAACTTTGACCATTGACTAGTAGGAGTAGTTTCTATTTAATTGATCCCTATTTATTACCACTTTTCTAAATTGGAAAGTACTGCGTGCCTCCAATCAAATTTGGTATGGTAAACCAACATGTAAGTTCAAAAAGTGATACCGGAATGTGATTGAGTTAGGATGAAAGAGAATATTTAAGAGCATTTCCTCTCACACTCATAAATGTATTTGCTATGAATATGGTGTGGTGTGAGTGTAGAACTAGTGTTTGGTAACTTTGTTACTTAAAGAATGTGATTAGAAGTTTAATCTCTTAGTTCGTATGTATGTAAAATAAAAGATTGGTTGTTAAATAAATTTTAATATTTCAATTTATTAGTTTTTGACAACTGAAAGATATCCTTGATTCAATAAAAATAAATAAAAGTATTTGTTGATCATTGAATTATTCCAACAAGTTTAAATTTTTATTTTTACTATAAATTTGATCTAAATTAAACTCTTTTCTATATTGATATTTTAAAATCGAGTCAATCCAATAATTGTTTTGATCTTTTGAGCTCGTATTCAAATTATGCGAAGAAAATATATTTAATTCAAACAGAGTTATTCAAATCCACTACTACAAATAACACATTCTACATCGGTTATTTAGCACATTCTACGTCGGTTCAAGAACCGTCGTAGTATCCAACGTCGTTGAAAGGTTAGACATTATACGACGGTTATTAAACCGTCTTAGTATGTCATATTCTAAGACGGTTTTTATCTTATAACCGTCTTAGAAGTGTACTTTCTAAGACGGTTTTCTACATAACCGTCTTAGAATGTCCTTTTTTTTAAAAAATAACGATTCTAAGACGGTTTTTTTGCAAAAACCGTCTTAGAAGTTTACTATTATAATAATAAAACAATAAATTCCATATATTTTAAAAAATTCCTCTACATACATGTATTCATTAATGACAAAACATACCAAGCTGATAATAAAAGTTGCATTGAGTATAATATGAATATTTCTTGGCCAAATTATTACTATTGGATATTATCTTATATAAAGTTTAAACAGATAAATTCAATTATATAACCTTGAGTGTTGAAATTTCAAGTATAGGATTAATTATATACACACGTAAAGCCTATATACATGCAAACCCATGAAACTTAAAGAGTAAATGCAATTAGACTTGTACGTACCTATATCATGAACTTCCTAAGTTGTTCCACAAGTACCTGAAACATTATAAAGTGAGGGAATATATTATTTTAACTTGAACTGAAGTGGTTGAATTTAGTAATTGATACAAATGCGAGAAATGAATTAAAATAATCAACCTATTTTCAATCAGCATTGTTTCAAGGGAAGTGGGTAATTTTTGATGTAGAAGAAAAGAAATAACTTCCACTTCCCTTCACCATTTGGATAAGCCTTTCTCTGCAGTTTTAGTTTTCCTCCCAGACTTGAATATTTATTGGACAGTTATTATTTTAACTAAGTTCAAATATTGTTTGTGACTTAATGTCCCAAGGCTTTAATGCACGACAAGACCATTCATCCAATGTCACAGACAAAACCTAAAAGTAAGAAAATAATGTCCCAAGGCTTTAATGCACGACAAGACCAAGCATAAATAAATAAGTTCAGCACACTATTAACTTGATAGACACATCTCATTGAAAAGAGAGCAGGCATAAAATGATAAAAAAAAAAAAGAAAAAAAAAGCTTCATGCCCTTTTAATTAGTGGCTTAGGCACGCTTTTCAGCACCTTTGGCTATAGTACATTCAT
>PYAF01006319.1:288356-301855 GCA_007407185.1 Glycine tomentella
AATCATAGAAGATAAAATTTATCTTGATTATTGCAATTTTGATAATTATTATATTATTTTATAATTTTTAATTGAATAATATTTTTTTAAAATTTATTGTTAGATTGAAAGTTTCAATTATATGCAAAATTTCATATTAAGTCAAAATTATTTATTATTTTGTTTATATAGATATAATTGACTTAATATAAATATTTCAAAATATATCAATATAATTTAATCTTTCCTCATATATAATAGTTACAATGGGAGAAAAATTGTGACAAAAGCATAATGTTTTGGCATTTATACGGCTATTTAATTACAAATCATCTAATAAATTTTTTAATTTTATAATATTTTTTAAAAAATCATAATAATGATAATTTATTATTAAATAATATAAAATTATTTTATGTCATTAATGTATAATCAATTAAATTTAAAAGAAAAAAAATACACAGTAAAAGATAATTTTATTAACTATATATAATAATTATCTTTTTTTATAAGATTATAATAATTATTTTTAAAATATACAAATAATAAAATTATAATTGAATGATAGTATCCAAAACCAAATACTATATTCAATTATTGTTAATTGGTGCGGTTGATCGACGGTAGGCTATAATAATGCACCGAAAGATAAAACAAAACAGCAAGATTAAAACTTTGATCAAACGGCTAGAAGAGACGCAGAGAAAAGGAGACCGTAGAGGCGCATGCACACTGACATATTCCTTTTCTTAATGCTTTAGGAAGACAAAGCAGCGGTTTGGATGAAGCCACGTGTTGAGATTAAACGCACCAGTAAATAGCGGGTTTGGACAAATGAAGTGGGTCCCACGATGCCCCACGTGCGCGACTTTGCAGAAACTTGTTGAACTTTTGCACAAAAGAACACTGCCCTACCACATCTTATCGACACGTGTCCATAGATAAACATGCTAGCTCGAGTGGCTCTCCCTTCTCTGCGACACTCACTCCCTAGGGTTGTCGTAAGCGCGGACCCACCGCCAGATTCCAGCCACACGCGCTCTTCGTCGCGTGTGAGGCTCTCAACACAGGGCTGCATTGGAAACAACTAAAATCTCATCTCGATTATCATCTTCGTCCATATCAATTCATATGGAATTATTTCAATTTAAATTTTAGAGTATTTAGGAAAAAAAAATTATCATCTATAATAATATTATCAGATTCAAATAAAATAATCTCTAATCAAATATATGCATGATCTAAACAAAAAAAGAAATTACAGCTCGATTTCAAAAGAATTTATTCGACTTGTAATTTGGTTTGAGTTTGATATAAACCGTTTTTTTTTCATCTCGAATTTAATTAAATTCAAATTAGTAATTTAGTTTAATTCGATTCAAATTTTGATTATGTTGCATATTTCATGTAAAAAATAAATTTTATATATATAGATATATATTTCCTCATTCTCATTTATAAAAAGATTATCCTTTTTAAGATACTCAGTTAATTTTTTTGAAATTATGGCAATCTTAATTATTTAAAAATAATATTTTTTTTAAAATTACCTTATTGGAACTTATAATGCTTTGAGGTAGGAAAAACAACACAAAACAAATATTTAAGTTACAAAAAAACTTTTTGTCAAATCTATTGTTTGGTGTAAATTGGACAAAACAATAAAAATAATATAAATTTATTATAATATCCTTTTTAACATTAACTATCTTAATATAATTATATTATTATTATTATCATCATCATAAAATAATATATTATATTTCATAATATATATATATATATATATTATAATGTATTACATTAGCATATAAAAAACTTCTTCGTGATATTATACATAAATAAATAAAATTAAATGAATAAAAAAATATATATAAATTTATTTATAATACTACTCACACTTGCATGTTTATATCTTGAATATTTTTAAAATTGTCACATAACTTCTATATTGTTATATAAGCTTTTTTTATATTGTGAGAAGTTTTCATATAATTAAAATATATTTTTTATTCTTATAAATACAAAATATTCAAAATTTATTTTTAATATACTTTTATATTCATAAAATAATTTTTTTTTCCAGACATGGGTTTTAGATCTATGCGAATTTAAACTTTATTGCATCAGTACATATGAAATTGACGTAGAAAATGTTTTTCTTACATCGATTATATTTTAACTGATGTAACATCCTCACTCCTGTACCCCTCCTCCCTGACCCACATAAAACGCTAATCACACGACACACAGTATTCAAAGTGCCAGAATAGTATTCCTACACTGGAGCAATCAAATTGCATGGATTTAGTAATGAACAATAAACACGATTAAGAGGAAGAAGAAGTTAAGCAACGAGGAAATATAGAAAACGAATAATTAGGGATTTGAGCAACAACAATAAGCTTGTTCCTTTTTTGACGACGACGTCCCCACCTCCGCCGGCACGGAGGCACACGCCTCGACCATCGGCTTCGATGGCTTCACGATTCCGACAAGCAACACAGCAGCAACGTACCGATTCTGGCGAACAAACCCCCAAAGTCGTTCTCCAAACCCGATTCTACTCCAACCCCAACGTGCTCGAAGAACTAGTAAATTTTTCGTTATTCAAACAACTTATTTATAGAAAAAAAATTAAAAAATATATTTTGAAAAAAATAAAAAATAAATACTTTTTACTAAAAAAATGTTAAAAAATCATATTATTAACTTCCAACTTCCTATTACAATTCTTTTATAAAAACACTATAATAAAAAAATAAAAAATAAAACCAATGGTGAGAAGTCAGAAATTTAACTTCCAACTTCTCATCAAAATAAAATTAATGTATATTGAAATTTAATATTACAACTAATATATATTGAGAATAAAATACATATAACTAATGTAATGTATGTTGGGAAAAAAACTTGATTTTAACTTATTAATATCTTTTAAGAAAGCAGTTAATTTAGTTTTTTGTATTAATTAAATTTATCAATTATTTATATTATTATTTTAAAATTATTTTTTTCTTATTTTTCTATTCATTTAATTATTTTTTATTAATATTTGAAAAGAAAATAATTAAATAAAAATATGTAGGAAAAGAAATAATTAATATATTTAAAAATTAGAAAAGATTATTATAAAAAAGAATAAATAATTTTTTATAATCTTATTGTTCCGATGTGGAATACCGGAAATGTCCGACGAGTGTCGCCGGAAGAGTTGCTATAGGATCGGACTCTCCCCTGTCGGTCTATAGTGATGAGACCAACGACTGAAGAGAAGATCACACCGACACGGAAGCAATTGGGGTGCTGTGTGTGCCGTGTGAAGGGAAAGAGAGAGTCAGAAAAATGTACCTTGAGGATGTCTGGAGGGTTGTATTTATATTGAATGATGGGCCTCGGGCCTCAGCTCATAAAGGATCTATTTACAGACGTAATAATAGGAAATAATGGCAGGATATGATTACTGGAATTAGAATTATTACATACCTGGTATAAAAGGATCTGATTACCAATCAGATATCCGAATTGATTGAGATAGATTCTTTCCTTTCCGTAACACTTATAATTAGAAATGAGAGAGTATGATAGTGGGAAAAAATATTTGAGGAAAGGGAGAGGTAGAGGAAAGATAGAAGAGTGATATGTAGGTGTTTTAGTCTTTTAAATATTATTTGATGAGAACAAAAAGTTATCCAGTAGATAATTGGGTAAAATAAATAATTTTTTGTCCTCTTTCTCAATCTCTTTTTTTTTTGTCCCATGTTCATTTTTAAAATCAAACATTGAATAAATATTTTTGTATTTTTCTTGTTTTAGCAAATTAAATGAATTCTTAATATCAAACGTAAACTTCTTATTTAAATAAAAAATATTTTAAAGTAGTCTATTAAATAAAACAAAAATAATTAAAATTTACTTAAAGAATAATAAACATTATTTTTTTTGCTTTAAAAATCAAAGACTATATATATACACATATAAAACTAAATAAGTCATTAATGTTTGGGTAGTTTACCTTTGACTTAGTTAGTTTGTGGAGTAGTGGATTAGTTTGCAAATTAAATAATAAATCATAAAAAATATAATTTATATTTTAAGAAAAGAAAAACATAAAATATTATAAAAACTTATAAAAGCAAAAAATATATAAATTAATTGAACAAAAGTATAATAAATATAAGAATAAGTTACATTTCTGGTTCTCCTTAATTTAGTTTTCAATCTAATTTGTGTCCGTTTATTTTCGCTGTCGCAAATTTAGTTCATAAATTTTTATCTAATCCTAGATTTTGACATACGGCTATTTCTTTTAGCTAGTTTTACATTTTGACCAAGTAAATTATTTATTGATGTTACCTTAAATAAATAGAGCTAAAATTCACTTCAACCAAAACTAAAGAAAAAACATGTATGCAAAGTAGACAATTATATCAAAATTGTAGTTTTTCAAAAATATTTGTCATTTTTAACAAAAGTCTCTAAACTATTTGTAATTTTAAATAGGTCTATAAATTATTTTATTTTTGCAATTGGGTCCCTAAACATGTATTAAAATTAATTAAAATAAATAAATACAAGTTCAAAATCTAATTAATTAAAAATTTCAAATAATTTATACAGATTATTTTCATCATTAATATTCTAAAACATTAATGTTTGATAAGAGGGAGAAGAGAAGAATAGAGAAGAAATTATGAGGATTTCATCCAAATCTAACATATTTTACATTTTATTTTAATTTAAAACTTTATCTTCTATTTTTATTATCACTGTTTCAATCATGTGAATCAAACATAGCATAATTAGCAAACATCTTTTTTTCTGTTCGTTGTTCTTTTGTGTAATTTTTGTCTTCCTTGGCTTGACACGGCACAGAGAGAGGAGGACTCGATCCAGTGGTGGCCTCCTCTTCCTCATATTTGAGCTTTGTCACGTTAGTCAAGTCCATCATTTTCAGAAAATGATGGTTAAAGATTGCAGCTCCTTTGAAATTTACATTTTTTTAATATTTATGAACAAAGTATTAAATAAAAATAAATAAATCATCTAATCCACTATTTTTTTTATAAAAAAATCAATATTTTCTTGATTTAGTAAGAGAATTCTCATAAAAGTTGTAAGAGAATTTAGAATTATTCATATTAATAATCAGAATATTTATCCATAAATAAATTTATATTATGTTTTACTTTTATCAAGTCAATTATTCTATTTATAATTTATTTTTATTTTTATCTATTTCTTATAATTTTCATACAAAATTTTATATAAATACAATTTTCACTAATAAACAATTTGTTACTAAAAACAATGACAGTGGTGTATTAAAAATTATGATGGATATTATTAATATTATTTTTTCCTAAAAAAAATGATTTTATGTTTTAATCAATACCTTCAGAATATTTGTTTCACATTTTTCTAAAATTTAATATTCTCGTTGTTTCTTTTTGTTTTTTCACGTTATGAAACAATTTATTTCTCTTTATTTGTTCATCTAAAAGTTTAAAATAATATATATTATTATTTTTTAATTATGTCTTTATTTGCACCTAATTATTAAATATTTTCACACTTATCGTAAATGATAACAAAATATAATATCGAAAGGTTAAAAGTATTTTTAATACAAATGAAGATAATAATTACATTTTTAATCTGTACAGTATCTTATTTTCTAAAATAGATAAATAAAAAGGAGCAAACAGAATAATTTAATACACGATATTGCTCTTTCAAACCAAACATATACGGCAATTAATGTATTAATCATAATTCACCACCTTTTGTATTTGTCGTTATGAAGTATGTAATTAAAGCTCCACTTAATTGGATGAAGCTATATATCATATAGTACGTAACTTTGTTCTTTTTTTTATTTTTGACAAACACGTAACTTTGTAAGTACACCATCTCTGGTCAACCCTATTCACAAACGGTTTTGACACCACTCAGGAACATTAAGTATATGCATTCCTAGCCTTGACGTGTTTTACTATATATATTATTATCCATTCTTCTAAAGTCTAAACTACAGGAAAAGACATGCATAAAATTGTACGTGGAGAAAGAGGAGAAGGGAACCATTTTTTCTTCCAATTTTCAACATCAAATACACATCATTTGTTTGTTGGAAATTTAAGCAGAGCAGAGTCGATGGAGGGTTCAAAAAGGTATTCCAAAAAAATTGATTTTAGGTTACTGGGGGTAGGTAGGTATGGAAATTTGGACTTCTCGTTGAAGTTTGGATATTTTAGGTTAACTCATGAAGATACTTTAGACGAATAGAGTCCTAAAAAGAGTTGCAGATGAGCAAATGTGGGTCCTCTAGTGTGGATAATTTCTATGTAGACTTTGCAATTTGCATACGTGTGGTGATTTATTGGTTGAACACACTCATTAGTTTCAAAGAATTTAAAGAAATATAATGTTTGATTTTTTGATACATCACTAGTTAATGTCTTATACTTTTTTACAACTTATATATAAAGTGTTAATTCATTGATAAATAGAAAAGAATATAATAAAAATAATCTGTTTATTTTATTATCTTTATAAGCAAAAGGAATATATGAAAACTGAGTACAAGTAGTCTTTTTATATAGATGATATTTTTTACACCCATTTGAAAAAGATATAAGATTTAAACATCATCGTAAAAAAATATAGAGAGACCTTTCACTCCTCAGGACTAAATTAAATAATATATTGGCTTCACTTTTAATTATGTATATCCTTGATAAGTAACAGCTATACCTTCCTAAATTATATGCCTCGCTACCACCTGAAGACTATATACTCTGGACACTGTAACATCTTTTTTTCCCTCGAATTCTCACAATCACAGCTAACTCAACTATAAGTGAGCCTTAAAATAAATTTTGAGAAAAAAAATTACTTTTAAATGATAGAGTTATAGTATATTGAATATTTACCTACATTTATGACCTTGTTATTTTATAAAAACTAATAATTAGAAATATTTTTTGCTGATGGATATAAAGCTTGAACACGTGCTTCCGTTAGCCAGATAGCCCGGCACCAGCACCGTTACACAGATAATTTCAATTATGCAGATTCTACTGTTGAAACACATCAATTTATATAATGAACGATGAGATCCATATTCAAATTTTATCTGCTTATATATTATTTGGATTTGACTCCTTATCAATAATTAAAATTTTAATGACAATAATTATAATTTATTTCACATGTATATATGTTATTTTACAATTTCAACTATAATTTTTTTATTAATAATTATTGTCAACAATCAATTCCGTTAAAATATGCTTCAAAACCATATGAGTAGTACTCTTTACATGAACCGGGAACAACAAGAATATTGCTAGTTTTTTGACTCCTTGAGACGATTGTTTAAACCTCTCATTGTTTGCATGGCTGCCAGTGATTGTGCAGATGAGATTTAGCAAAATTTGGATAGATTAGTCGTATCAGAAATCAAAGCCAAAGTCAAACAGTTGAAATTAAAGTATACAACTTAGGAACATCAAGAAAACTAATACAATTCTTGATTGATATGTTGACTGTACACTGTAGTAGCATTCCCTGACGCAAAAAAAAAAAAAAAAATAAAGAAAAGGAAGAGAGAACATTCTCAACTTTAAAAAGGTAAAAAAAGAAAAAAAGAGGAATTCTTTGATAACATCTCCAGACTTAGGATAACATTACTCAGGGTTCTTAGCAATATTTTAGAGACTCAAAAGAGAATTCTTATCAAAAGTTCAGTTGTGGAATTTTATTATTATTTTTCTCTGGAGGCAACACCTTCTTTGACGGTGGATCCGTTTTCTAATCCTAGCACATATATAATTCTCTCATCTCACAGAGAGAGCGTAGAGGTAGTGGATATGATTCAAAAGAAACAAAACAGTGTAAGTGTGGGGCAAATGTGGTAACTTGGCTAGGTATCACAGGTTTGATTGCTAACTAATGTTTTGGCACATTTATTTTTCATGATATTTATCTTATCATCAACATTTTGAGCTCAATTGAGAGGGATCTTAGCATTATTGCTCAACCGCCATATATATTTTCCAACTTGACTTCTTAAAAAGTTAAGAAATCCATTTTTTTTTTATAGTATATCAATGGTCTCACCTCCTGCTTTTATATTTTTTCACCAAGACCTCTAATGCATAGAGAGGTAATGCTAATTTATTATTTATTTTGACTCATTCCTTTGACATTGCTATCTCTTATTTGTCCCCAGAAATGTTGATTAGCATGAAAGCATTTTCGTCAAATTTGTACCACGATATTTTCCATGAAAAACAATATTTTATAGTTTTTAAATTTCTTAAATTAACATTTATTTTAAAATATGATGTTCATCCACCTATGCTTTTCGTGATGGCACTATTCATGAAGCTAGAATAGTCGTGATTTGTCCCTTTCTTCCATCTCAAAAGTTTCTCAATGGCCTTTTGATTTTTCCTTGTATGTTAACAAAGCACATGCAATTCCTTAGTTGATACCTCTATCGAAAGGCATTTAGGTCTAGAGAAGCAATCAAGTCACGCCTAAACAGAAGTTTAAGTTGTGCAACAAAACGGAATTTGTCTTAATTATAATTATATTTATTAAACATGGCTAGGTTTTTTAAGGCAAAATCCAACTCAAGATGATTCATTTTCATGCCTATATACATATACTTGATATATACATGCAAAGCAAAGGAGTGAATCTCGGTGTTAATCTCGACAATGTGCTAGGTAAGCCAATCTTGTTTACTGTTTAAATTCCTTTGTGTTGTACAATTTGGCATGATTGTGAGGAGGTAATGTGTTCTTCGAGATCATATTCGCGTGGGTTAGTCGGCCATCTTAGCATTATATATAGTTGGGATAAGTAAAACTTTGAACAAACTTTATGTGCGAGTGATGTTAACTACATATAGTTGATGTCAAAAGAAATTAAGGGGTTAGGAAGCTCTTCACGTGCGTTTGCATGTTAAAATGCAAGCATGATGCAGCCCCACGTGGGGCCTCATTGCACCAAAATCAATACACATCAAAACCATTTGAATGAAATGTTAGTAGCATTTATATATAATTGACAAGGTCAAATATATTTAGAAATTTTCTTACACCCAGTTTCTTTTGTTAGGTCATCTCATAATGTACTGTCCCCTTGAAAGGAAACAATGTTCCTGGTTGCTTTGTTCAACTCAGAATTCCTAGGCGGCTTAGAATTAGGGCATTGTAATCCAGAAATTTAGAGTGGTAAAGCTAAAGAGCTTTTATCACGGATAGTTTACCTGTTAGCAATTAACTTTGGAAAAGACTGCTTTAGAGTCAACTAATTATTTTTAATGTAAACAAGTAAGATTCATTATTTTATTTAGATGTATCTAATTTAATTGAAATTGTATTGTCATCTCAACCAACTAAAATTTAAAAATAAATTCGATAATGTTTTTGGTATAGATCTTGTATTTTTTTACTATAGTCGATTCTGCTAGAATCTAATACAATAAGCTGAAAAACTCTTTATCTAACATATTTAATGTAATCGCATATTTAGTATTCAAATTCAAAATCTATGATTAAGGTTAAATAGTTGTGTCAATTTACCACGAGGTTGGTGCACTCTATTTAGTCTTGCTTCTAATTAGTATAAAAAAAATTCTGTGGCCTGAGTTTTAGCATTTTTTTTTAGGCTTCAAATCATCATTGATACAATTTCTTTTTTCATATATAACTTAACTTACACGTGAACAATAAACATGTCAAAAACCTGAATGTTATTAATAAAAGTGAAAATTATTATTGTCTAGGAACAATGAGTTACTCCATGTTACTTATACCTACAAGCCAATGGAGCCATGGCGGCTTTTTTCTTTAATTTGAAAATTTCCTGATTATGATAATAACTATTCAAGTGAAAAACGAAAGAGATGGGAGTGAGTGAGCGTTACAAATCAATGTCAACAGTGAAAAGCTAAAATTGCAGACAAGGAAAAAGATAAAGATAAAGAGAGGAGGGGGAAAAAAAGGAAAATATATAATTCTGATATGATAGATAGAGTTCTTTATTCAAGGGTCGCTAACTTTATTTTGTTTTCTAGCAAACAAAGTATATTGGAGAGCAGTGTTGGTGCATGAATCTACTATGGTTTATTAATTATATATCCTCTCTGTAACACAACTTTCAATTTTCTCTGAAAATAACTTGACCTTGGATTGTTTTGTACGCGTTCTCTCTCAAACTTCATGTCATGTGTTTATAATTATCAGTTTCTCTTGCAAATATGAGCTAAGCAACACGCAAGGGTTGGCTTCATGTATAGTGTTTTCAACGGAAAACTTATATATGCATATATATATTTGGATGGATTTGTTCCATAATTTTTGTTTGTTATTATTGATATATAGACCAACATCTATGCAGTGTGGTTGGATTTTTTTTGTGATATTTCCTCTCTTGTATATTGGTTGGATATTTTAACAAAATTCTTTGTCTTTTCTAAGAACGAAACTAAAATATCCCAAAAAGATATCTATTTTTTTTATTTTCTTCTTTCTCACAATGAGAGTTTCACTTACCAACTAAGTCTTGCATAATTAATAAAAAATTTAGTTCTTTATACATTTTAACTACAGTTTCATTCTTGACCATATACATTCAAAAAATATAAAAGATAAACTTTATTTTGTATAACTTTCACACATACATCAAAAGAAATTGTCTCCTTGGACCTTAGTATTTATCTCTTTGCACCGAGTTTGGACTTTAGAAGCACTTAATTATTGCAAGCTGACCAGTTCATGGCCTTTCCTTTCAATGAAAATATGTTGTCGACTTGGCACATCAAATTGGCTAGTGATGTTAATTTTGTTTAGACAAGTAGCTCTAAAAATATATATCTCGCTATGAAACCGCTTCTTTTATAATTAGGTCATTTTTAGAGAGCTTTTGCACACACACATGTAAGGTCCAGTAAGAAACATCTGAAAGTTCAGCAACACTAAGATTCTTAGCATTGTTTTCATTCGTCATAGAGCTAGTTTCCCTTTTGGAAAGGGCGTTGCTTTTATTATTTAAAATAGTGATCATGTTTTATTCAAGTTTTATATACATTCCAAGGTGGGAATTAATTAATCATCACGGTTTGTATAGGATTGATACACACACATCATGATACGGAACAGAAAAGAATATCCTAAACTTGAAAGTCATATGCGTTTATTCGCAAAAAGAAAAGGACGTGACCCCTATGATAACCTGAAAGTTATCATGTACGTATAGTATATATTTGTGTGACATAATGAATGCTATGACCTATCTGAGACAGATATGTGTTTCAATTTAGTAATTAGATACCACATCGAGTGCAGTTCATGTCACATTGTACTTGTGCTAGAAAGAGTGCTTGACAAAGTGTAGACAGATAATGGATGCTCCAACAAACATACCTGTTAATGTATCCCGGTCACAATTACACACCATATATAATTCAGAAATTATATCTTTACTATTTGTTTGAAAAAAAAAATTGGAATACAACATATGATTATTATTGAGTGCTGAGATCAATTAATACAAGATTATTCTGGTTTGGAGTTTAAGTCTTTGATATGTCATTAGATATTCAAAGAGAAAGTTTAACATTTATAATTAATGATCCTATAATACTCTAGCAACATGGCTTTTGGTAGAAGATATATAAGGTCTATTAAAAAATACGATATATGATTAGTATAATAATAAAGACATAAAAAAAGTATTGTATAATGAATATATTTTTATTTATTATGAGAATTTTATACTTTAAATTTGTGGCATTGACCGTGCACAAAAACATAAATGTTTACATTCCTTTCTTTAATCTTCATAATTATTTTTCTTGGGTGATTTTTTAATATCTAAAGGAATAACAAATATTTAAAAGTCAATAAAATATTGCATAATAAAATTGTATGAAGGTAATTTATGAGATGATAAAATTAATTCTGTTTATATTTTTAAATGGGATATTTTATTAATATAACGAGAATATAAGAGTCATTTTGACTCACAATCCTATATACATGCATCAAAAGATCAAACAAAAACAACAAACAAAACACCTAAACTTACATTGCTATCACCTCAACCCATATGAAAAAATCATCCAAAACCTTGTGTCTTACAACAAAAACATACACCATGGATAGTGCATCACCTCAACATGTAAACTAACTACTCAGCTTAATTAATACAGACATTACAAAAAAAAAATCAGTATTTCTGACGGCCAAAATCCGTCGGGAATACAAAAATCCGTCGGTAATGTCGGATTTCTGACGGACAAAAATCCGTCAGTAAAACGGTCGTTGGAAATTTAATCGACGGATTTTTTTGTCCGTCGGAAATTAAAAGGCCACAATCTTTAGCAATGTTAGGCAATACATGTATGATTCAGATCCATTCTTGGAAAAAGGTAAAACCATTGTGAAACTAGGATCCTCCAAATCATGCAACAATACTTATAAAGATATAAATAATCACGAACCATTTATCTCAGGTTTAATCAAAGAGATTTTAAAAAAAATAATAGCAATGCATGGTGTAAAAGTTATTATTTTACATATTCACAAGCATTTCTTAAGATGTGCATCATGGTTGCAATCAATATATGGGATGAATTCCATAGTACCACACGACACAACTAGCAGAATATGAAAAGATGGATAAGGAAATACAGCAATTTCAATGCTCAAACCAATACTTCATAAACAAGAAAACAAAGAGGTTCCAGAATGAAACTAGCAGAAAAGAACGAGAAATAATAATATCACCTCACAGTCTTTAGGATTCAAGGCGCTAAGCATTTCCATGAATACATCAGTTAGCCCTTGAGCATTTTGAATCTCTAGCAAATTGGTTATAAGCAAATCAAGTTAGAGAAAGATAAAACAAACACCAACATATTTTTCCCATGAAAAATGACTTATTAAGATAGGACATGACAAGGTTTATTAATTAAGTAAGCATTCGTGGAACAAATCTTTGCTCAGTGTTGTATCTTCCTCAATCTTATTACATTTGTCACTCTTGTATTATTTTTGCTTATTTTCTGACTTCCTTCTTCCAAGTATCCATATGGTTTTGAATTTGTTCTTCGTTATTCTAATAAATAAATTGATCCTATAAGAAGAATGCTAAAACTGTAACACTACAACTATCATTTTCTGTCAAAAAAAAGAAACCATTTACACAGCTAAAATCTATCTTCGTAAATTAAAAATACTAATAGAATTGTGAAAGTAAAGTACCTTTGATAATGATGGATATTTCCACACCATTATCTGATTTTGGGAGTACCCATGAGTACTTAATAGGCCATTCACATTGTTACTCCAATCAAGGTTGTAGACCTGCAGATGATGCATTAAATTAGTTGAGAATTGAGTATCTAATGTACCAAAAGTATCAGTGGACAAATGGACTAAGACATAAACTTCGCTCCCAGTGTCAAGAAATTTCAATTGATGGCCATTTAAGAAAATTTG
>PYAF01006319.1:312556-326547 GCA_007407185.1 Glycine tomentella
AATATATATATAATTGAATTTTGCTTTATAGAAATAAATATAAAAAAATATAAAAAAATACATGACTACATGTTTTCTATATATAATATTTTTTTTTTGTTTTGTAGACAAAAATATATCTGTAGGTAATTATAATTTTATATGTTCTTAATTAATTTTAAACTCTTATTATTTTTATTCCAACAAATTTCAACTAAAAACTAATAATTACAAGAATTTACTAATTCATAGATATTTTCTAAGGATTCAGTTATTATTTTACTTTTTTATCTTATTTTCCTGTCAAAATCATTAAAAAAAATCATAAAATGTGAATATATCAACTAGTTATTCAATTAAGGTTGAATAATTCCATTTATATGGAGAATGAGATAATGTCATGACCAAGAGTGGTCGGTCTCTCTAATTTGGGATTGTGATAGCTATGCTTTGTATCTCAATTTTGATTGTTAATAAAATAATAAAAAAAAAGTTCTTGGTGTTATCCAATAGATTGCGTTTCTTCATTGTTTTACTGCTTTTAGAATTAATCACTTTATATTTTAATTAATTGTCTGTCAACAATTAATTGCATATACTTAACCGGACTATGAAACAATAGGATTAGTACATTTTGTATGACCAAACTTATTGTGCGAACCTCCAGTGGATTAACTATTTAATTAACCTCTCTGGGTTCATCTTTCTCCCTAAGTTAAATCACACATGCTCAATTGAGATTAAATTAGGGGAACATCGTTGAACCTTATTGAGAATTTTATTAATAGAATTATAATAGGAGTATATGTGAAGTCATAATCCTAGACAGCTCACAATAATCATTTTCACACCAACTTTCATGCTTTGATTCTTATCATCCAAAAATAACAATTAAACACAAATCATTCTCAAATTGATATTTTAAACTCTAATAATGGCTTAATTTTTAAATAAAATTAATTATTTGAGAACAAAATTGGTTCTTTGTATTCGATTTTCAAATTTTTAGTCCATTATCACTATATAGTAGAATATGCTTATTCTTATGTTACATACTTTAAGCATCATACACTCCTAAGGACATGAACATAAGAAATGAGAGTGAATAATTGATTTATCTCAAGAATCTAATCCACTTTTATACATAGTGGTTTTCTAGATTCAGGGACCATGTTCATGATTATCCTTTTGGTTAATTAATATGGGCTTAATTATTATTATGGCAATGGTTATATAAATAATTCTTATTATTGTACTTTTATGGTCTGTCATGGATTGAAGTGTTCTCATGTATTCGGCCGTCCGAATATCCAAGATTTCATTCTGATGTTTTTGGGCCAAAGTCAACTTATAAGTTTTTAGAGTATTTTGAGGTTTGAAAAATCTGAAAAAACTTCTTTGGGCAACTTACCTCAATATTGGTAGAATAATTACTACTGCAAAGTGTAATTACAGTGTAATTACTTTTTTTTACGGTAACACGTGCAATTACTGAAAAACTTTTTTTTTTATAGTAAGCTCTTATATATAGCTACACTTACCTACTTATCTGATGGAAATTAAAAGAGATGAATTCAAAGTGTAATTACAAAAATGAGCTCATAATGTTGTTGTAAGAGTAAGATATATATCAACATGATGCCAATGATACCTTTCACAAAGACATTTTCATATTGCTAGCTATTTCTGTTTTCTAACGTCCACATTCATTCCCAATAATGATATTTCTTTCTTTCTTTGTTCTTATATTTACAGTCTTTAGTCCTTCAACAATCTATGAAAAACAAAAGCAATAATTTAATTTGCATGATGTATCATGAAGACTATCCATGCCAAGGACCGTTTCTTGATTATAAATGTTAAGAGAAAGAAAAACAATGTTCATAACCAATTTCCCTTTTCCTCTTCCTTTTAATCTTCTCTTTCTGCACTATAATTTTGTTGGTAGTTGCATGTAAGAGGTTTGAACTTGAAGCGAACCCAATCATGGCTCTCTATATGTTTATGTTTGGACAATTTGATGAATGTTGACTAAAGCTACAAATTTGTCTCTTCATTTGAATCATTTCATCGGTTAATTAATTAAAATAGGAAATTTCAATAAGAAAATTGAGGAAAGAATTTTCATCAATAACATGTTCTTTTAGGGTACTGATATTTTTACGGATATGGATCTTAGGTTTCCTCAGCTTCGATCTCTATTCTTTCTATCATTTACCCACATTTTTTTCTACTTTAATACCTTTAACTCTTTGTGCTAAAATCCAAATTGTATTTTTAATAATGTATTAAAAAATGAATCAATAAGACATTCGACGTGGGCTTCATTGTCTTAAAATACAATTATTTAAGCTGAAAATAAAAGTTGTTGGATTAAGTTAATTTTACAAATTATTTATGATTATTATTTTAGAATTCTTTTAATTCATTTTCATAAATTTTTACGATAAAATTTATTAGAATAAACTTAGTAGATAGAATGTTTATTATATATATATATATATATATATATATATATATATATATTCATGTGGAGTACTTAATATTTACCCAATTAATTGACTGATGAGTCCAACTAAATAGATATCATACTAACTTACTAAGTATATTAATAACTATGTCCTGCTGCATTTCGTCAATCAGCCTAAAGATTAAAGATGCAAGGCCTATTAGTAATTCGTTAGTAGTTATTATTGTAACTTGTAAGAGAATTTTGAGGCGAAAGTGTAAGGCAAATTATAAAAGTGATCATCATATTAAATAATAATATAACATATGTCCTAACCTACGTTTATTACATTTTGACAATATACTTTTATACACACAACTCAAAATCTTGTTATAGCATTCGGTTCGTTACACAAAAATATAAAATTTGAATAATATAAATTAAATATACTGCTTAATTATATTGTTCTTTTTTACAGAAATTTGTATTGTTTTTCATAATTCCATATTTGAATTTCTTCTTACGAAATTTTATCGTAAGAAGAAATGAATATTATTTAATTTTAAAATTAGGTAAGTAATTGGATAATACTAGTCATGTTGTATCGTGGCCTATTGCCGTGGACAATGGAGAAAGATTTACCTACAATTATCTATCCAAATTTCGAAACCAAATTATTTATAAGTCAACATATTATTATTTTAAAAATATTTAGTCAGGATAAATATTTTATATTCTTTAGCATATGAAACAGTAGAATGTGTTAACTTGGCATTGTTCTAATTTATACTAGCATTTGTGTAAAGTCAAAAGACTGAAGATAAAAATCACGGTAAACAGTGTGAAAGAAGAGAGGGGCAAGGAGGACATATAAGGGAATTGAGTCATTTGCACGTTGTAATTGACATAGTTGGCATTAAGCCACCATAGTCAAGATTCTCATGCTTATTTGTTGTCACAATTTGTAGCTTATCCCTTTCCTTTGGCACAGTGACCTTTCTTGTGACCTTTCCCTGGAATCATCATTCTCAGCAAAATCATTTGAGGAGGCTTTTGTATTTTGTATGGTGGAGTGGATCACACAAACCCACCCACAATGAAAAAGCTTCCCTCGTATCCCCCATTTTCCACAACCTTCACCCCCATTGTGAGAATAATAATCCTTGCAAAATCCTACCCAAAGATCTTTTTGTCTCTTTTTGTCTTTCTTTACCCTTTAATTTCCCTTCCTTCTCAATGTACATAGAATTGCAAGAAAATTTGACTAATGGGCAACCTCTCAGGGACACTGCCCGATTTGCTTTCCCTTGGACCCTTTCTTCCCTTATGCCTTTTCTAGGTCCCTTCAGCCATTATCAAGGATTCTTCATGATTTTTGGGTACTCCATACACAATCATATCCTTATTGGATGGAATAGCTTGAAGTTTGTGAAGGAAAAAAATTGTTATGTATAACAATATTATTAACTAATAATAATTATTTAAAACTCATCCTTAACATAAAAATTTTATATTAACTGGATATGACTTAATATATATATATATAATAGACAAAGTGTAATTTTTTATTATCATATTATTATTGATACAAAATATTTACTGATTTTATTAATAATTAATGTTCATAAAAAAATCTGACCAATCTTTCAATCAGTGCATATTAAGATTAATTAACATGTTGCATGGTAATGCTCCTTGTTAGAGTTGTGGTGACCTAAAGTCTCTAATTTGATGAATCTGATTCCTTTTATAAATTAACTATGCGTCCAAAAAAGAAACAGAAAATGGCATTTCTTGAATATAGCTTTGCCTGAAATACGGAGAAAGAGCCTGTGGCATCCTTTTCTACTTTACAAGAAAATGACCAAACGGATTAAATGTTTTAATTAATGTGCACAGTCGCATATATGCTTTTTGAAAGGGTGCTAATTTGTTAGTACTAATTAACAAGGAACTGTGCCCTTATGACAACGTGAAAGGGCATTGTGTTTGACATATTGATGATTTGTAGCGCCAAAACAAGTCAAAAGCCTCTCTTTGCTGGGTGTTGCATTTTCTAATTGATTGCTACATATCTGTGCCAAATTCAAAACGATGACCAAATGTGCATTCCCCACCTTTTTATGGAATGGGTTCACACTACCTTGTGCAAAACCTATTGCTCTACATTTTCATAGGATTGCTTGTCCCCTGATTCCTTAATGCCCTACATTAATTAAGTGTTATGTTGTTAAGGGATATTAAGAACCATGTAAATAATCTAACTCAGCTTTTCATTCTCCTAGGTTTCTGATGTGATAATATGACGATGCTAAGGCCAAATAGATTTTTTTTTTCCGTTCACTTCTTTTTAAAACCGTGCTAGAGTACAATTGCATTCATCTACTGCATAACCAATCGCTGATTCATAAGTTAGATATTTTCTCCCTCAAAAATATCTTTCAGCCTTTTAGTGCTCCTAAAACACATAATAGCCTTGTCGCTTATCATAGCCCTACTTGTTTTTTTATTTAAAAAATGCTTTTAATTTCTTCAAATAAGAATAAATTTAATTTTAGTTATTTAAAAAATGTTACTTTTTGAGGAAGGAAAAAATGTTAATTTAATTGTCATAAAATTTGAAATTTTCAAAAATGACTTATTAATCAAATTTGATAAATGCCAGCATGACATGTATTTAAAATATATTTAACCTCATTACTGAGTAAGAACAAAAAACTTTAAATTATATAAAAAATAAAATCAATAAAAAAATATTCAAATATTGAAATCAAATTTATCTAGACTAAAGGCATATTTAAGATTTCTTTTAGAGTAGGCGAGTCTTTGAACTTTTTTCATAAGAATTGATCTTTAAAAAAATAAAAATATTGTTAAAAATATTTCTTTAATAAACTAATCTAAATAGACATTAATTTAAAGAGTAATATTTTTATTCATTAAATTTTTAGAATAGATTATACATAAAAGAGAGGAGAGAGAGAGAGAGATAATAAGATGAATAATATCATATAATGTCATAAAAATAATATTGTAAATATTTATTTTATTAATTATATTTTAATTTAAATATTCATGATATGTAATAAGATAAATTATACATAATTTATTCTAAAAACATTTTCAGTTAAAAATGCATGGCATTTGCTATATATAAGATCATTATTTCCTCTGGTAGTAAACTACATAAAGATATGGACAAAGTTGCATCGGCCGGTCCAATGTTTTGGTAAGGATGAAACTTGAGGAAAGTCACCTCCCACTTTTTCTGTTTTCTTTTTCTTTTTCATCTGGCAGTTTGATAATTGTTTTCTATTTAAAATATTTAAAAGGTTAAATATAGAAAGTACAAATAGTGCCAAAAAAAATTATGCTGACATTCCAATTATAGATTCTCATATATGAAAGTATTATTAACTTTTAGAATACTTGTTTTAATTGAAGAAAAAAATTATTTAGAGCGATTTCTAACTTGTTGATAATATATAAAAATTTGTGTATCAAAATTAAATTCGTAATTAAAGTAAAATTGTTATATATATATATATATATATATATATATATCATTTGGTAATCCATCATGTTAATAAGGTGATGTAAAATTTTATTGTATTTACGTGTAAAAGTATAATTTATTTAATATAAAAGAATTATTTGATTTTTTATATAAATTTTTTTGGATCAGTTACACTCATACGTTACAAATATAATTAATTTTCAATCTAATAAATTAAAAAATACTCATAATTTTTTACCTAACAAAAAGATATACCTTTTAAAAATTATCACATAGTGTTATTTTAACATATTGCTAATTGTATACTTACACATACATACAGTTTCATGACTGTTCAGAAACTTGAAATTGATTGATTATTAGTTTATTACCTCCCTTCTCATACCCTTCTTTTGTATAATTTTATTCCGAGACTATCATTATTTGGTTCAGATGAAATTATTAGTTTATACTTGTTTGAGTAAAACTTACTCATTGAGTTTTAAAATAGGCATTGGCAGGGAGACATAGCATCAAAGTCGAAGAGCAGTCAACGTTAGATGGGCGAGAAAAGATTGAATATCATTATCAAAGTTCAGAGGGCAGACACAAGAATGGGAATCTTTTTACCCGTTTCCCCAAAAAAATTACGATACCCTACTGTTAGGTGAAATAATAAAAGTTAACAAGGCCAGGAACCACATTAAGAAAACGCACACTCATGTGTTCGGGTGTCTCCAACTAGTGCTCCATTTTCATTTTGTTTTATTTTCTGTGACAAAAAGTGATAGAACATAGATATACGTCTCAATTGGTTATGATTAAGTGCTTCTTTGATATGGCATCGAGAAATTATTCTGAATTTAAAATTGATTTTACATATTTTTATATATTTAACTTTATGTTAAAAGAGAATTTAGAATTAATTCTAGGATGGAACAATTTTAAATAATTTATGTGATGAATCAAAAATTCTATCCTAAGTTTTATTCATCACTTGATTTTATAATAAAACAACCAAATATAAATTACATCATTTTCATGTTTAGTTTCACATCAAACATCCAAAGACGTATTTATATATTAAAATGTAAATTGAATTGATTTTAAAAATAAACTTGACAGACACTCATACACATTGTAATGAGGAGAGTGTCTACACATTGTAATGAGGAGAGTGTCTGTTAGTATGTTAAAAATGGACCATGAATGTGATTTTTCACATCCAAGCAAACAACTACTAATTGTAGTTTTTGAGATTTTCACATCTGGGATGTGAATTCTAGCTTTAAAATGGGTTGTCAAACACATGATATTAGTTTTTGTATCCATACAATGCATTTTTTAATTATTATTTTAGAATTATTTATTATATATTTCATAGATTAAAGAAATAATTTTAAAAATAATGTCATGTTATATTTTATCAATATATCCAACATATATAAAAAAACAAAGCAAGTGTACATAACAAAAAGGCAGATGCACAACCAACAAAAAATTAAGATATTTATCTCATTTTAATATAAAAATTAATTTTATGAGAATTAATTTATTTTTATAAATATAAATAAGAAATAAACATGGAATTAAAACAATTCGAAAAGATATTCATGTGTCTTTCTTATTATAAATAAATAGAAAACTTGAGTTGGCCTTACAATATTTTTCTTATGTTATTCTAAAGTACAAATTCTAATGAAACAATTGACATTAAAAATCTCTCAAACAAAAATGTTAATTGAAAGTTATTGCACTCGATGAAGTTTCTTTAGAATTTGGATCCTAATCGTGATTTTAATTTCAATGTTCATTTTTTCTTAAAATAGTACCATTAATAAAGAATACATTTAGCATTATGAGAAGAAATCATTATTGTAATACAACATAGCAATTCAAGCAAAAGTCAATGACTAAAACAAAACTACAATACTAATAGAATAGGGAGAAAAAGCTAATCAAACCAAAATTTATTAAGGCATGAAGCAACACTAACAACATCATGGCATATATTTAAGCATTTGTTATTCTTTCATGCTTGACATCTGCACATATGTGGAATGCTAAAGAGTCTTAGTTGATTGATGAGACTAATTAATTAATAAGAGTTTATATAATGTAAATGGTAAAACTAACATTTAAAATAAACAAAATATATAAATAAAAGGTAATATTGCACAGATATCCCTCAATTTCAAGTAAATAAGAACGCGAAATCATATGTGATTTCACCATTACATTGTTTTTTACTGAGCGTAAAATATTTTTTAATCACCTAAACCTACTAATTAACTATCATGGTTTCAGCCATCAAAAACTTATTTCTACTTGCAATAAATGAAGCACACTACAATCTTTTTGTCAAATGACTTGGTCTTAGTAGAGTACAAAATGAGTTTCTACAAATAGTTATATGAAACCTTGAATGACCCACATAGCAAAACATAATTGATTAACCGCTAGTGAGATTATAAAACATTCTCAGTTCAGACCAATCATGTGTCATATAAGGTTGTTCTTTAATCAAGTTTGCACTCACTTTATGTTTGTGTCCTTTAGCATCATACAATGACCACCTCCTACGAAGTTTTGACTTGAACTCATTCCAAAAATGTAACTCAATCTCTTCATAATGTTGTTCTCAAAAAATAAAGAAAAGAAGACACAATATTACTTGTATATTTTTTTGGTTAAATAAAAGAAGAAAATACCTCTTGATTCTTGTGTATGATAAAAAAATTTCTTGTGATTCTCTTACACAAAATCATTCATTTTTTGTTCTTCATATTTGTCTTTAAACAATTGATTCCATTCAGAAGATTTCTAAAGAAGTTTCCAAGTTGACTAATTTGTAAGAAAGAACAGGTAATGACTCATTTATAAGAAACACCAACCTTTCAACACCAATGAGTCATGACTTATGACTGTTAAAATTCCAATTTAATTATCTTGGAAATTACAATTTTTGAAGCATGTAGCATTATTCATTCCATTGAAGACTAAACTTTTTTAAAAAAATTCATACATCACAAAATCAACCATAGAGGAATGAAAGTTAAGAAGACAATACCACAACACTATAGTAGAAAATGCATGTTTAAAAAACAAACAAAAAAAACACTAACATTAATTACAAAAAACAAAAAGGTATTTAACAAAGGAAAGAAGAAAACCAAAGCAAGAACTCAACTTGAAACATACATTAGGGTTTCAAAAGGAAAATGACCTATTGAAGCTTCTTCTATATGCGTTCATAGGTTTTCCATGTTGTTAGCTTGTTCTTCATAGATGAGGTTTTCGAAAGCGTTTTGACCAGAAGGCTCTCCATTGCGAGTGTGCTAGGGAAAAATAGAAAAAAATTAAGGTAGAGGAGATGATGTTGGGATTTTGTCAATTTTTTTAGAGGATATGAATAAGAGATGATGAAAAGGGTGTCCGTTGGTTTATTCTTCCAACATCTTGACTTGATTCCCTTCTAACTACTAGCAAAATTTGCTTGAAATCCCCACCCAAAATCACAACCTTTCCACCGAATGGTTTATGGATACTATCTTCAGATTGAATTTCATTAGGTCTCTCAAAGTGCGATCAAATGCTTTAAAGCAAAACCTGTTCATCATGGGAGCTTCATCCCAAATGATTAGTTTAGCTTTTATAAGTACTTTTGTCCAATCACTGTCTTGTTTAATATTGAAATTTGAAACCTCATTGATAACTAATGGAATACAAAAGGTGGAATGAGATGTTTTACCTCCAGGTAACAACAAAGAAGCAATTCCACTTAATGCAACATTAAGGACAATGTTTCCTTATGACCTTAGAGTTGTCGACAATGTTTTCCACAAAAATGGCTTGCCAATTCCACCATAGTCATATAAGAAGAAAAATCCTCATTCTCCTGAAAAAACTGATTTCATGATTTTTTTTCATAGACACCTAATTGTTCTTTTGTCAACTGATTTAAAAGTGTATTGTGTAATTCAGTCAACTTAATTTTGTCATAATTCAATTCATCTACAATGAATTTATTTCAAAATGAAGACATTTCTAAAAATTTTGGGAATGGTAAGCAGCTGAAATCTTTAAGATATCTTCCATTTGAATTAAGTAACTTCTCCATTTCTATAAGACAAATTTTGCAATTCACTATCTCTAATTTGAAGACCTGAAAAAAGATAACTCAATCTGTTATGACATTGAATTGCAGGTTCAACTACATTCAAGACCTAAATTGTAGGATCATGATAAATATTATAAGGAGTGGAAATATGATCTTTTATAAATAATAACATGATAGAAGAATAAATTTGTTAATGCATTGATCTATTACATTGTATAGCATGATGTTTTTTAAGTCAATTTATGAAATAACTTAGTTACCTGCTACATTTAATGTTCTTCTTCTTTCATGAACAATATCATCTACCATTAACTTCCATGTGGACCTCCAGACAACATCTAGTTTTGACATGGTGTTCACGAATAACAATGTAATAAATAATCTTCTCAATTGATTTCCAAAAGCAATGTCATTGGTTTCAATAATTGCATCAATGTACTCCTTGTTATCAGTTAATAAACCCAAATTATAACGTGCTTCTTGAAATGTATCATAGACCTTGTCATTGACTATTCTGATGCTTTCGTAGGAAGTAAAACCTTTTTGAATTTTACTCATAACTTGATTTTATAATAAAACATCCAAATATAAACCAAATTATTTTTGTGTTTGGTTTCACATCAAACATCCAAAGATGCACTTCTATGTTAAGATGTAAATTGAATTGATTTTGGGGATAAACGTAACGGGCACCCATACACACTATATGAGTAGAGCATCTATTAGCATGTTTGAAAATGGATCATGGATGTGATTTTCCACATCCAAATAAACGCTACTAATTGTAGCTTTTGGGATTTTCACATATGGGATATGAATTCTGGCTCCAAAATGTGTTTTCATACACATAATCTGTCATATTGAAGTTGCTGGTAAAAACTCATTTAAATGATTATTGTACAAGTTCGAATAGCGAGTGTGTGTTTATTTTATACAAATCTCGCATTCCAAGACACATTCAACATGATTTTTGTGATAATAAATTTTGGCACTGAATCATATTGAGCGATAAATGAAACACAACTTTTCTACTTGAAAAAGATTGAGAAGCTCCTTAAAAATAAATTGTTCCTCAAACAAGAAAAGTAACGCCAGGGCATTTAAACTTACACCCATAAGAAAAATGAAAATGCATACTGAATCAAAGTGACATCAGGGCATTTGAACCTACGCCCATAAGAAAAATGAAAATTTATACCAAATCTTTATCCCGCATTGGCAATTTATATGCCCTTTTATTATTATTGAGATTTATATGCATTTTTTTTATCTATTTATTTATTTGTCAAATAAAAGATGAAAGACAACAATTACATTGACGTATCAATCATTCTCATTGTTTATCGAATGGACTATGATAACTTGTACTTGGATTTTATTTTATTTTATTCCATCCTAAGTTTTGATTGGGTTATGTTCTTAAACCTTATTAAATTTGAAATAATTAGATCATATGAGTTTATTAAGATTAAGTTTAGGTAAGTTATCACTAAATTTGTCTAAATTGAAATATTTAATAAATTAGATCATAAAAAATATATGTATTGTTAACTTTTTTACAAAATATAGGTGAAATTAACTTATTTTAATGTGAAACATGACAAAGAATCAAAGCTATTACTTCAAAGTATGTAAGGTTTAATCAAAGATATTATTTCAAAGGCAAAGAAAATAAAGTGATTGGACACAAGTGATTAATATGTTAAAATTATGGTTGAATTGTTTGAATACTATTCAAGTTTGATCCTTAATGGAAATAATTATTAACTACACTTTATGACAATTGCTATTTATACATAAATTATGCATTTAAATTACATAACAATTATATTTTTTTTCCTCTTTTAATGCTTATTTTGTGATTGAAAATATAAGAATTTAATTTGTCTAAGCTTTTATTCAATAAATGTTAAAATTAGTTGATTTATAGTGTATGGATTGTATTTTCTTTGCAGGATTACACATTAAAGACTTGGAAGATAGATTGAGGATTTGTGCTTAGCGCTCACATATGAGCTTAGAGAATCACCAATATATAAAAAAGCCCAATCAAGCAAAGTTTTAATTATAAAAAGGAGGAGTAGGAAGAAGAAAGGGAAGCCAAAGAGAAATTCAAGGCACAAAGGAGAGAAAAATCCACTCCAGTGGGCTTATGCCCCCTTTTTTCTATCACTTTTCTTTCATTCTCTTTCATCAATTGTTGTTCTCTTTTGTTTATTATAAGTCTCTCATGACAATGCAAGGCTAAACCACTCATTGTTGGAAGTTCAGCAACCAAACACTCTTAATGTAACAATTATCACTATATATTTAATGTTATTTTCATATTATTATTCTTTTCTGAATCTATCGTCATGTTTGTGGTCTGATTATCCATATGGATGTAATGGTACGAGGGTTTATGCATTGGAAAATGTCTATACTCTATAAAAGAATATCTAGACAATCCATATCTAGGGATAGAATGACATTGTTTAGACTTAAATATACATCTCTATTCTTGATGCAAATTATTTGATGTAGCTTGTTGAGGGATCAGAAGTGAAATTAGGTAATTTAGGCTCTTTCATATGAGGAATCATGGTTAGAGTAAATTAGAGGATGAAGATAATATGTAAAATAATATTAAATAGTGAAAAATCATTAACATTGCATCAAGAATAGTTTTGATAGGCTGAACACTCAACATATCACATAATCTTGTATCTTGCCTTTAATCTATTTTTCAATTTATTTTATTTTGAATTTATATTTACATATAGTATCACTTACAAATCTCAAAAATATTTTGTTAATTGCTTACAAATAGACGTATACAAATTATACAAACTCTGAGTATAATCAAAGTGTTTGTAGACTCGACACTAGGTATTATTGTTTTATTTACTACTTAGATAAATTGGTACGCTTGCCAACAAGTTAACACTTTACTTATTTCTTGACCAAATTTTAGATTAGTCAAAATCTTTTTCTCCCCATTGAAAATGAGAGTTAAGAAAAATGTATGTAAGGTAATTTATTTGACACTTTCTTTGGCTAGCAAGCCATAACTCTCTTCCCACTAATGATAGTAAATATGGAAATAAGTTTCTGTCCCATAATACTATGATCTGGCTTTCATGTCCTTTAGACTTGTCTACCTTATTATTGGGATGCTTTGGGAACTTTGAACTGAAAGGATAGTTAATTCGTTGGATAACTATTTTTTCCTTTGTTCTTGTTGTTGTTTCTTTTCTTGTGAATAAAAAAAAAAGGTATTTTATTTGATAGAAAAGTCATAAAAACCCCGAATTTGCATGGTTGGCTGAATCATAAAATAAGCAAGATATTTATTTAATGAAAGATGTTTTAAATGGAAACACAAATATTTATTATCCTATTTTTAAGACGATAAAATATTTAAAATTAATTAAAACATAAAAGGCGTAATTATTTAAAATGTGAATAATCGCTAAATATTAAGTCATGACTAAATAATTATGTCATTTATATTATTTTAAATTCCCTATGTTTTCTTTTTAATTATTAGATTTTTTGAAAAATTGTATTTCTACTTTTAAGTTGTTTGTAAAATTTAAAATTACATTAATTACTCTTTTATCAATTATACATTTACTTATCTCCGAATTTTTAACTAATGTGTATGAGCATTTATTGTGGAGTAGCAAGGAAAATGGTTAAAAAGGAAAATTTCACAACTATTTTTATCAAAATCAAGAAAATTTATTATATTTCTTGATTTTTATAGATAAAAAATGAACAAAGGGGGCACTTGTGTACTTATCAATTAGTTTTTTTTTTATGTATCTTATAAGTTAGTTTTTTTTTATCAATAGGAATCAAATACACTGTTAGAGTTTATAATAACTTATGCACTTTACTTGATCAACTGAATTTATTTAGTAGTTTTACTAAACACTTATATTAAATTGTGTACTCCCTTTGTA
>PYAF01006319.1:328722-341653 GCA_007407185.1 Glycine tomentella
AATCCTTACACTTAAAAAACATATCTTTTAGTAATATGCAAGTATTTTTTGTTATCTTTTAGTTCCTGTTGTTAAAAAAAAACAGGTTTAATATATTTTTAATTTCTAAACATTTTTGGATCTATACTTTTAATCTCTAATCTAAAATTTGATTGGTGAAAGTTTCTAAATCTTTTATTCATCATCACTTTTAGTCCCTTGTTATCAAGTTTTATAACTAATTGATAATTTAATAGAGATGTTTACAATTTAGTGATTTTTTAAGTAATTATACTATAATTAGAATTTTTAACTCTCTAGCAAGACCTTAAAATATTCTCACAAATATTAATTTTTTGAGTCAACTTTAAAAAACAAGAGAATAACGGTTTTGAATTTCCAAATCTGAATGCATTTATTTTATCCATAGCTAATTCAAATCTCATCACATAAATCCAGTATCCATTTATCTATCTACATTCGTACAATGGGTTTAATTGCATGACAATCATTGACATAAAACAGTTAAAAAGAACCAACCATCATCACCCATCACGATGGAATTATAGTAAGTAATATCTTAACAAGAGAAACTAAAAATGTCCAAAAACGGATCTTAATTACATGCATGAATAATAGTAATTCCGAGTTTTAAGGCTTTGAACAACAGACATCCTACATCAGTTCAGTCCACATCATTTTCCCACCTCAGTCGTCCATGATGTCTCATGATCGTGATCCACAAGAGCCTTCAAATGATATCCATCTACATTTCATTTTATTTATCAATTTAAAACATTACCATGCACACAAGCAAGCAGCAACATCATTTATTGATTTTATTCCACCACTGCTACACTACTACATTGTCACTCGTTCTTCTGCACTTCTTGTTGGGGCCATAACTCCAGAAAAGTTGGTGGTGTGCCATTCTTGTAATTCCAACAAAAAGTTAGGGGCAATCATTGTGTGACGTCATCAAGATAGCAACCGGCACTCACTAACTCATTAGTGTATGTTTGACACCAGCTCATATTTATCATCTCTGCGTGAGATTGGATTTAGGTTAACAATATTAATTAAAATTAATTTTGAAAATTTTATATAATTGATTATTGAGAAATTGATTTTGATAAAAATTACTTTTATTTATTTATTTAAACTCTATCATAATTTTAAAAATAATTCAAATATATAAATTTGATCAAAATCAATATTAATTTATTTAATATGATCTATCTTAAATAATTTTAGAGATTATCCAAATACGTACTTAATCAATTTTTATGACATAATATAATTAAAAAAGTGTACTAGACTACTAGTAGTATTTATATATATATATTATTTATATAATAAAAATAAATTATTAGTATAACTCTTATGATAATTATTGTAATTAGAATTAAAATATCGATCATTTTAGTGGAATTTTGAAATGTTTTATGTTTTTGTTTTTTATATTGGTTATAAAGCTAATTTTTATTTTGAATTTTAGTAATATTTAATATTTTTATTTTTTTCAAAAGCATATTTTGACAACAAATTTTGACATATTAATAAAGTTGTATTTTGATGACTTCTTAATCATGAAATTGAATTCTAAAATCCCTCCCTATTATCCTACATAAAGTGAAACCTATGAAGGATATAGTTTTTTTTTCTTCAAAAATATATTTTGTGAGAATGAATAGAACTTCAACAAATTTAACTTATATTATTATTTGAATAAGAAATATTGAATTTTTAATATAATTATTTGAAAAATAATCATAATTATCATATATATATATGTTCAGTTTATAATTAAGAGAGGATGAATGTACAAACCATTTTATGTAATAAAAGTAAGTAATATATGGGAATAAATTAGTAATAAAATTTAAATTACATAAGTTTAGTTAAATTAATGATCATAATATAAACTACATTAATTAATTAAAAAAATTGTCTCTCATAAATAATTAATGACCTTAATACAAATCATTGTTGGTTTGAGTACCATTAAACTTGATTTCTTTAAATAAAATTTTATGTTCGAATTTTGTGGATAAAAAATATGATTGAATTTTTTTTTACTAAAAATAATTAATCAAAAATAAATTAATCATTAATAAAATTAATAAATATTTGATATCACAAAAATAACAAAAATCATAAAGAGATAGAAAAATTATATCAAACAATAATTTTGTCCATAGGCAGCAGCAGCACCACTGTTCAAACCAGAGCCTTCTCTGTTCCACAATCCGACAAACCCCTTTTCTGTGCTGAGTGGCTCCTGCTGTAAATATTTCCCCCAAACCCGTCCTTTTTCTCAATCCTTTTCTCTTCTTTTTCTTCCCTCTCACTTCCATTTATTTTCTCCTCGAGGGTCTAAAAAAGAAACCCCCCCCCCCCCCCCCCCCCAACACACACAGCAAAGCACATCACAGTTCCACAGAACCTGAACATTAAACACCAACACGATCTCACTCTCACTTCACCTTCACCTCACCAACCAAACCCTCTTCCTCTTTTGTTCTACCCTTACTCTCTTCTCCTTCTACCCTGCAACTTTCTCTCTCTCTACCATTTTCTCTGCAACTTTCTCTTTCTACCATTTTCTCTGCACAAATGGAAATGATAGCTCTCTACAAGCTCGAGTCTCGCGGGATAGTGTAGTCCCCTCGAGACTTTTCAACTTCGTTGTCGCTCTCGTTCTTTCTTCTTCTTCTTCTTCTTCTTCTCTCTCTTCCTTTTTCCCTCTTCCTCTCTCTAAAACTTCCTCTGCCGGAGGATGGACTGCCGGTGCCGGAATATGACGGTGGTGGACTTGGATCCGGAGAGAAAGCGAAGCGGAGGGTTGAGGACTAAACAGGCGGGGAGAGGATCGTGCCGTGGTAGTTAGTTTTTCGGGAATGTGCCTTTTTTGCTGTGTCTCTCTGTTTTTTCGTGAGTGAATGCTAGTGTGAGACTCCATTGCGTTGTTGAAAAAAAAAAAAAAGATAACTTTTCACCGGTTTCGGAACCCCTTTTGCCCCAAATGGGGTTTTTGCTCAAAGAGGCTTTGAGGACTCTGTGCTCAAGGAATCGCTGGTCTTATGCCGTGTTCTGGAAGATCGGTTGCAATAATTCCAAGTGAGTTTCAAATACTTTTTTTTGTGTGTCTCTCTCTATTCTTTTGGTTTGTGAGAAATTTGGAGGGAATCAGGTTTGGTTGTTGGGGTTTTTTCGGTTGGATGTGATTTTGATGCTTGTACTTTCTGGGGGGAGGGGGGGGGGGGATCTCATGTGTTTAGATTCTATTTCTGGGATTGCTTCGTTTTCAAGATAAAGTCCACATGTTAGTTCCTGTTTTGGAACTTTATATGTGCCTTTGTTGCGTCTCTTCTGTTTTGTTTTCAAGAATCTTTGTTTTTTTAAACTAAAAAGAGGTTTATTTGCATTGATTTGTAAAGGTACTATCTATTGATTCAGTACCCTTTGGTCTTATCTTCTTGTTTCGGTTTATAAAAAGCTGAACCCTTTCTTCTTGAGCTGATTCGGGGGGTGGGGTGTTATATGCTAATCTATCTTTGTCATGCTAATCACTCATGATGCTGTGAGTATTCTGTGAAAAGTAAGTTGAATTTTTTAGCTGTAATTAGTTAAGTTTCTGAATCAATTAGGAAAGGGAAAAAGGGTTTGTTTAGATCAGGATCTTAAATTTGATACTTGTAATTGTGCAAAGAATTATGAATTAAAGTTAACTTTGAGCTTCGTTGAGTTCATTCTATTCGTGTTTTACAGACATAAATTAACAATTATAAAAAACTTCGGTTTTATTTTCTTTTCTTTTTTCTAATCTCTTGTTAAGTGTAAACCTTTTCTTTTGTTTTTTACTTGACGTATGAATCTATTGTTGCTTCTCTTCTAAATATTGTATTTGCTTTCACATAATGTTTTCTAAGCTGCCAGATGGACGTTGAAATATTATGCTTTGAGTTTTGACTTTTTGCCCTGATTGCTGTCTATGAATATTTATTTGTTTGAGTTAACTGAGCATGGTTTACTTGGCAGGCTGTTAATCTGGGAAGATTACTACTACGAACCCTTGCCCTCTCCTTTCCCTCCACGAACCGTTGGAACGTCTAATTTTCCTTACCGAGATGGGGAAGGATGTTGGTTTTCTTCTGAGTCTCAGCTAGGGATTCAGGAGGAGGACAGAGTCTGTGTATTGATTAACAAAATGATGGTGAATAATTCAGTCAGTATTACTGGAGAAGGGTTGGTGCTTCCTATTTTCACCTATTCCTTGTTTATCATGATCCTTATTTTAAGCGCTTTTCTTGTTATTCCAATCTGACTCAACTGCTGCCTTTTAATGTTGACCAGGATAGTTGGACGGGCAGCATTTACAGGAAACTATCAATGGATTCTTTTGAACAATTTCACTAGAGATGCTTATCCACCAGAGGTATGGAGTTGGTGGAAAGGCAAATAAAATTTTATATAATCTTGTCTGTCCATGTTCATTTTTTTAGTTAGAGTTTTTAATATTCTGGCTGTTGGTCTAAATGAGTGTATATGAATGTAGTATAAAAAAGTAAATGACATATGCATCTTTTATGTGATAGTGTATATATTCTTGGAACGGTCAAAGGCTCGGAGTAGGTGAACTTATGAACCTCATTTTCATTTCTCTTTATTGGTGTTTTCTTTGTAGGTATATCCTGAGTTGCATTACCAATTTTCAGCTGGAATACAGGTTTATGATTTTATTATGCTTCACAATTGGCTATAAATTTTTTACTACTGTTTATTAATCCCAACTATTTTTGTTTGCAGACGGTGGCAGTTATTCCTGTGCTTCCCCATGGGGTTGTTCAACTAGGTTCTTTCTCGCCGGTAAGTCTTTCTCAATTGTTCTGTAATTTTGAAGAAACTTATGATCTTGTCTCCAATGATATCATGATGGAGAATGGTAATATGGTGAGAAGTCACAGAATTTCTCATTATCTTTGGAAGGTTAACTTAAGTCATATAGCATTCATGGATCACATGATTTATGGCATAAATGTGTCCATCCTTTAAAATTGAAAGAATGGCATATGACCTCTTTCACTCAGAACACATTGAAAATTCACACCATTTCACTCAGAAGGTGTCCATCCTTGAAAATTCATAATTCATAGATGTGTACATAGTTGACTTTTCTAGTGACTGAATATACATGCAGCCAAGTAAGTTTGGACTTTGTCTGCTGCTCCAATCCTTTATTAACTAATGCAGCCATTCATTCTTATTGCTGCAGATAATGGAAGATATAGGATTTGTGAATGATGTAAAGAACTTTATCTTGCAATTGGGATGTGTACCTGGTGCCCTTCTATCTGAAGACTATTCAGCAAAAGTTTCTAATGAAAAATTTGCTGGACCTGTGACCGTTGATCCACCTGTCATTACTTCAAACTGCACTCCCTCGGTAGCTAATGGTTCCAACCAACTTACCAGTTCTCCTCTTGCTTCAAGGCCTGTTGCTCATCCACCTCATCCTCTAAGGGGAGGAATAATTAATTACCAGGGTTCTTTATTGACACCTCAAGCCCATAACCCGAACCAGATATTTGATGGCATTTGCCAACCAAAGGCTCATTCAATGATCAAAACAAATGTCTGTGGCCAACCAAAGAAGACCATTGTTGAGGCTGAAGCTAAAGTGATACCTGCAAATTTTGATTCATGTCTGCAACAACATTCTGTTTATAATACTAGATCTGCATTCAATGAGTTATCTAGTTTCAATCAATCAAATCTGAGTGATGGCAGCCTTAAATATATGGAACAACAAACATCAGGTGTTGGGAGACAGACTCATGTTGATCCTAACATGAATCCATCAAGTGCCTTAAATATGCCTCGACTGAAAACCAATGGAGTTAAAATTCTCGAACAGAATCAGAGTTCTAGTGGCAGTTCATTACTCGGAGGAATCCCAATATGTAGTGGGAGTAATCTTTTGAGGACAAATATGATTAACTGCTCAGTTTCAAATCCTCCCAAATTATCCACTAACACTTCTGGTTTTTCTGGAACACACAAGGTTGGGTTTGAACTTCAAAGTAACAATACAACAACTAATGCTGTGCTTTGTTCTGTGCCTAATTTTACTAATCAATCAGTTACCAGTCACATGAATCTAGAAGGCTCTGGTCAGAAAAGTCTTTCCATTGATTTAAAGCAAGCATGTGATGTGTTTGCGTCAACTGATGAAAGGATAGATGATGATTTGCTTCAGGCCGCCCTTAAGATTCCATCTCTTCATCTGGAGGAGCATGTGCCTATGGGTGATCACATCCCTGGTTCCGTTCAAGATTGCCTCAGTAAAGATGTTACTAGTCAACATATGATGAAAATGAATGTTAAGCATGCTGAAGCCTATGCTCAACTTCCATCAGGTGACGACCTTTTCGATGTTTTGGGCATGGATTTGAAAAGGAGACTACTCAATGGAAACTGGAATGAGTTACTTGCCACTGATTCAGATGCCAACACAGAACATCTAGATAAAAAGGCAACACACATGAATTTGCAAGGTGTGGGTCCTGATAATAGTTATTCAGTTAATGAAGCTATATCAGAAAGTGGCATCTTCTCTGGAACAGACACAGACCACCTTTTAGATGCTGTGGTTTCAAAAGCTCAATCTTCTGCAAAACAGAATTCTGATGAAATGTCATGCAGGACAACATTGACAAGGGTTAGTACTGCCTCCATTCCTTCTCCTGTCTGCAAGCAAGTTATGCCTGATCATGTTGTCCCGAGGGGATTGTTTGATTTTCCTAAGACTGGAGTTAAAACAGCTTCTGCCGAAACAAGTTCTCTTAGGTCTGGGTGTAGCAAGGATGATGCTGGAAACTGCTCTCAAACTACTTCCATATATGGGTCTAAGCTTAGTTCATGGGTTGAGAATAGTAATAATGTAAAACGTGAAAGCAGTGTTTCAACTGGATACTCCAAGAGACCAGATGAAGTTTGCAAATCAAATCGTAAAAGACTTAAACCAGGAGAGAACCCTAGGCCTCGGCCTAAAGATCGCCAAATGATTCAAGATCGTGTGAAAGAGTTGCGGGAAATTGTGCCAAATGGAGCAAAAGTATTTAGCCTTTCTTGTGCTTTCCTATCTCAGTCCTGAACATATATTTCACATTGGGATACTGACTTTATTTTCTTTAATCTCTTATTACAATTCAACAGTGTAGCATAGATGCACTTCTGGAAAAGACCATCAAGCATATGCTTTTCCTGCAAAGTGTAACAAAGCATGCTGACAAGCTGAAACAGACGGGGGAATCTAAGGTATAGACATCATCCTCTGCTTTTTCTCTGCATCTCAGTTTCAGGCAACTGATCTAGTTATGATATGAGAAATATTTTCATTTTCACTGGCATTGTATTAATATGTTGATTAATAAGAATAATTTGCTGTATTTTTAAAAGTACTCTTGTTAGTGTATATGGTAAAAAAACAAACGTTTCCTAGTGCCAGAGGCTCCTTGATTTGCGAAGGTATGGGAGAGGGTAATTGCACGCAGCCTTCCTCTTATATATGCAAAGAGGTTGTTTCAGATTCGAACCCATGACCAGTTGGTTGTCAAGGCACAACTCTACTGTTATGTCAGGGCTCATCCTTTCTCAGAGTATTTGGTAGCTAATATCAAATATTTAGTAAAGTCCATCACGCAGAAAAAAAAATGGCTTACATCTTTATGAGCCAGCATGAATATAAAAAAGTGAATAGCTGACATAATATTTTACTTTATGGAAATATTAATGGGGGGAAAATACTGATTGTTCATTTTTTCTGAATATGCAGATTGTCAGTAAAGAAGGTGGATTGCTATTAAAAGATAACTTTGAGGGAGGGGCTACATGGGCATATGAGGTTGGCTCACAATCAATGGTTTGTCCAATCATTGTTGAGGATCTCAATCCTCCTCGTCAGATGCTAGTAGAGGTAATAAGTTATGCTTCATAATTTTTTAAAATGCATTTATTCCTTAAATGTATTTGTGTTGGCTCTAACCTTTGTGTTTGCTCCCTTATCTTGCAGATGCTTTGTGAGGAACGGGGTTTCTTTCTGGAAATAGCTGACTTAATCAGAGGATTAGGTTTAACCATCTTGAAAGGGGTCATGGAAGCTCGCAATGACAAGATCTGGGCACGCTTTGCTGTTGAGGTAATAATACACCAGAAAAGGGAAATAAGTCAAATAACTGATCATAACTCAGAAGTATAATGAACTTCCTATAGTATAATTCAGTATTTGTAGCCTTTAATATTTGAACATTTTCAACTATGACTGAACTATCAAATTTAACGCTAACTGTTATAATTTGTAGGAATTTGTATATAAGCATTTTAAGATTACTGCTTGATATATGCTGTAAAAAGTAATACTGGCATTGGGTGTTGATTTTGATGTTATTTGCACGTCTAAAAAATGGTCATGATGAGACATTCTATCCAGTTTTGGGTTGAGAAAAATGTTAGCAGCACTCTTTAACACTATTGTTCTAACACACTCTTCCATTATGTGAAATTCATCTGAGTCTCTCACTTAATATGTAGGTCTCATTCTCCATTTTATTGGTCCTATTTCCAGACTAGTAGGATCCTCGTGAATTTTAACCATTAGGAGAGTTTCTTGGAAACAAAGTGATAGAAATGTGTTGTAAGCACTCCTACTTTGTATGTTACGGTAGTCACTTTTAAATTTCGCTTTGCAGGCAAACAGGGATGTAACCAGGATGGAAATATTTATGTCACTGGTTCGTCTTTTGGATCAAACGGTGAAGGGTGGTACATCTTCGTCGAATGCAATTGATAACAATATGATGGTGTATCATTCTTTCCCACAAGCTACCCAGATACCAGCAACTGGCAGGCCTAGAAGTTTGCAATGAACTACCTACTTGTAGTTTCTTGGTCTGGATGCTCTTGGGAGCAAGAAATCCTCTCTTAAGATGAATTTAACTTCGTCTAACTACTGTTTCATCTCAGTTTGGAGGGGGGTGAGTTTAATTAGTGAAGAACTTCTCAAGATTAATATGCATTTCTATAATGTATATGCATGTTTATTCCTGTTCCTGCCAAGGTGACTTATCCTGTGGTTGGCACTTGGCAGTGTCTACTGATGCTTTAGGCAACTCTTTAGATAACTTGCATCCATTTTTTTTCCGAGTAATGCCATTGGTCACCAAGTTGGATAAGGCTTTTGTTGATGTTGTTACTGAGTAATGCCATTGGTGTTGATGGTGTGATTCAGATGTATAGATATTGTAGGATTGGCTAAGGGAGGAGGTCATGTGTTTGACCATCAAGCTTTATGACCTTTTTTCTCCACGTTTCTTGGAGTGGTGATATTGACTGTTATAATATACCAATTTTATTAATGTAAGCTTTGTGTGGTTTGTAAGAGTCTACGCTGAATGATGCGCTAGATTAATAATACCTTTTAGTATAAGTGTCGTTTCAGAGTGTTGTATAAGGATTAAGGAAATATTAAAACTCTAAAAACGATTGAGAAAATATGATATACACTAACAATGAAATGTGTTTTTATAGTCATTCAATTATTATGTATAATAATAAATTTGTTGATTTTGATAATAATTATTATAGAATTGTATCAAACATGATTTCTAATTGTTTTGGAAAGTCATTCGATCTTATGGTTGTCAAATTGTGACAAAATAATCCGTTCTATGCTACTGTTTTAATTCATAATTGCCGCCGTGCTTCGGTGCTGCTTGTTAGTTATGGTCGCTAATTAGTTTTGCAGACTTCGGAATTTTACTAATACGCCAATTGCTCGTGCATTATTGTGCCATAAACTAACATTTTGGTTGAAGTGTTAAGAAATTAATTTTTTTTAGAAAAAATATTTTTTACTTAAGATTTTGTAAGTGCGAAAATTGTATTAGATACTGAGAATTTTGTCTCTTCTAAATGGGGCCTAAATTGAAATTGTCAGAATTTAAATTGACTTTTAGACACCAAGGGTCTCAAATTAGTTTCGTAATTTGGTTTTGTTTATATTTCATTTTTATGAGGTGGGCACAATGAAATTATTGATATTTGAATATAATTTTGTTATCAAATCATTTCTTTATGGTACTCTTTCTGTTTTGAAATAAGTATTGTTTTTAGAAAAGTTGCACAAGGATTAAAGAAATCCTAAACTAAAAAAAATGATCTTAAGAGTATGTTATATGATTAATAATGCTGGGTTGACCAGAGGAGCACCCAAGATAAATTCATCCCCACCATCCAAAACTCTGCAAAAAATTAGGTATGTGAGTGACATTTTTTTATGTATTATTTATTGAACACTTTTTTAGTCAATGTGCGAGCAAGTGATCAACTACTCACTTAAATTATCAAATCCTCCACCCTAAGTTATTACTTGTGTTGGGGAAGTTTCAGAGAGCATCCAAAAAACAATTACCGAGCTTTTGACAGACTATTAAGAGAACCAAATATTAGACATATGAGTTACATTTCTTATAATGTCATTCATTGAACTCTTTTTTAGTCTGAGACAACTCACTTTATCTCTTAAAAAAATAGTTATTGAGAACTAATTTAGAGGAATCTCAAAATGAAAGGTGTAAATTAAAAGTTAGCTTTTATAGGATATGATTTATTGTCCGAAGTAAAGATTTACCTGTGTCTATCTTGTATACACGATTCTTGGATCAAAGACATGACTAAATGTTTAACGAACTTCATAGCTTGTCCATTTGAATCAACACACATTAGTTCAACACACATTAGTTGTTACTGAGATTTAAATATATGATCTAATGCAAATTATTTCTTTCACTATATTAATTCAATTCTAGGAAGCTTAACCCTAGAGGACAACTGACACATTAGAAGAAATAAGTTAGAAGACGCAGGTGTAAATGGATGTCTCAATCAAATATGTCCTCTTAAAGTAAAGATATTTTTATAGGTTATTTGTTAAAAGTGAGATCTCCCATCTTATTGCTTGTCGTTATCAAGTTTATACCAAAAGCCAATGCGCCGATCAAAGCATATGCCCTTACTAATTAACTAGACTTTATGTTTAGAAATACCATGGTGCTTGAATGCCCAAACCTACTAATTAAAACCACTACTTATGATGCTGGAAGCCTCTTGATTGAACCTAAGAAATTAAAATAGTGGTGACTCATTCATTTCAATATGTATAATTTTTGTTATTCAATGAATTTCTTGTCAATTTTCTTACAAACCCACGTGAAATTCATCTAAAATTAAATAAGGAGTGTGACTAAAGAACGTATCAAGGAATATAATATTAACATCCCTTTCTGAAGGCAAATCATTGAGCACAGTTGTATGACAAGCAAGACCTAGCTCGATCGCAATCTAAGTTTAGATTATATGCTGTAATGTTCAGTAGATGTTTCTACCACAAATCCAGGTGCCATAGAATCGGCAACATTTTTGTTTAAATTCGGTAGTTGATGATCCTCCTTCACAACCGTTTGTATTCTACACGAGTAGTGCAAAAAGTTCTTACTATCATGTCATGTAGATGTAGTGTACCACACCTTAGTATAATATTATAAATATTGTAATGTGAGAGACAATAATGATTCACATTACCTAAGTAATAGTATACAATATAATGCATGTTATAAAGTAGAACTTTTCTTATTCTAGGAGGAAATAAAAATTTGATCTCCTTCCCAACATGATCGTGCGTGCATTATTTTTCCCATTGCGACATTTTTACAACCCTATGATGTAATGGTCCATTGACGAGACATGTAGCCCTTGAAACATAACCTACCAAGAAACTTACTGAATAATAATACGAAAAAGAACAAGCTTAGCATGGAAAACGGCAAAGCAAAATCTTAGCAAGTGATATTTGTTTGATTCACATGTTCACTCTCTAATAACCACCCCACGTACACATGTCACCGAATATATCGAATTTTCCCTAGGCATAACGATATATGCACATTTTGAAGTTTATATAGCTAGAGGGGGAAGTGCAACAACAAAAGAACAATATCTAATATGCTCGAATCTTAGTTAACGGCCACAGTTTGATTTCAGCAAAGAAACTGAGAGGGATGGATAGGATTCTGCTTAGATTGCATTTTTTTTTATAAAAAAAATAAAAAATCATGGAACTCAAAAAATGAAATGCAAAATGCTTCATGTCTATCACCAAACTCATAGATTAACTGACATGAAATTGTTTTAACTTAATCAGAAATTTTTATGTTTGAGTTCTGGATATATAATTGCATTAAATATTCTCAAAGAAAAAAATTTATTATCTGTATTAATCTTATCTGATTGAAACATGATTCATTGATAATAGTAGTCTATAAGAAAATGCTTCCAGCCTTAACATAGTACAAAAGAATATATTCAATTAAATCCATCCATGTATATTCTAGATGTCTACACTATGCATTAGTGGTTGTGTTCATATCTCCAGCCCCTCAATCCTGTATCAACGTTATAGCTTTCACGAATTCTCTTGGAACGTGGAGCCTCGACCACAGGCTTGTTTAACGTACGATGGAAAGAATAAAAGAGGTTAAGGCAGAAGGCATCTCATCTCATGAAATGGTATAGAATAAGTGAAGAAACTATTGAAAATGAGGCTTTACATCATTTCTTAAAAGAAACCCTTTTACGGCGTTCTTATATCTGATGTGTGTTTTATTGTTGGGAATGTTTCCTTGTTTGCTTTTGGCCCAGGGTTGATTTATATCCATGCGTCCAATATGTCCAACACTAGTTGATAATGTACATGTCAATTGCATCCCAATTATGGCAACTGCATAATGTTTTTACTTCATCAATTCACCTCCTGGAGGGAGATATTATTTGTTATTATTACGACGTTTGGACAATTTATTGGATATTTATACCCCCCCCCCCCCCCCCCCCCCCC
>PYAF01006319.1:350221-364226 GCA_007407185.1 Glycine tomentella
CACAGAGGTAGCCTCCTCAGGCAATTGTGTTGGATAGATTATGAGATGTACCTGTGATATAGATGTAGCCTCTTGAGTAGAGATGTTCCTATATACACAGAGGTAGCCTCATTAGAAAGAGATGTACCTGTTATATAGAGGTAGCCTCCTGAGTGGAGATGTTCCTATATATACAGATGTAGCCTCAGATAGATATGATAAAATCCAGGCATGAGATGTTCCTAGTATATATAGGTAGACTCCTGAGTGGAGATGTTCCTATATACCTAGATGTAGTCTCTGCAGGGTAATGATGTATATTATGAATGGCTGTAGGCCGTGTGTATCACCTGATTATCGGCAGGTGGATGTGATTTTATGAAATAGAATCTGTAAATACCTGATGTAGATATACTATTCATATATATATATATATATATGTCTGGAAGTGAACCAGGGGAAAGAAATACCTTCAAGGGCCCTGAGTTTACTGGGATTTTATATCTCACCCCTTCTGTGGGGCTTATGTTTTGCAGGTGAATCTTCAGGAGGAGAAGATAGATCCCAAGGCAAGAAGCCTGTGCAGGGATAGTTGCTATTTGTAAACCTTAGGCATAGATGATATGGGCATGTGGCTCTGATGTTTTGTATACTGCCTTTGGTTTAGTTTTGTACCCTGAGGGGGATGTATGTATAGTTTTGTACTTAAACAGAGATTTTATGTGTATTCACCATATTATAATGTGTAGTGGTTATGTTAATGACATTGGATAATGTCACTCTTATATTATGCTTCTAAACTGCTTAAACTCTGATGATTATCGTTAATGATAGTGATTAAGGCAGGTTAATGACCCGGGTTTTGTACGGGGCGTTACAAATCACATAATTTGTGGAATTCCATCCCCTAATCCAAGTTTAGAGAGCATTCCTTTTAACCACAACGCCTCTTTTATAATTTCAATCAAGACTATATACTCAGCTTTAGTAGTAGACAAAGCTACTACATGCTGAAGATTTGGCTTTCAACTAACAATATTTCCACCAACAGTGAAAACCATACCTGTTAAGGATCTCCTTTTGTCTAAATCTGCAGCATAATCAGAATCATAATAGCCTTTCACATAAAAATCATTAGATTCATTCCTAGTAAAATTCAAATAGAAATCAGAAGTGTCATTAAGATATCTCAAAATCCATTTCACAGCATTCCAGTGTTCTTTTGAGGGTTTACCTTGAATCTACTCAAAACACTAACAACATAAGCAATATCAGGTCTAGTGCTAATCATTGCATACATTAGGCTTCCAATTGCATTGCAATATGGTACATTTTCCATAGAGACAAATTCATCTTCACTTAAAAGACCTCATACAGATTTTAAACGAAGACGAGCAGCTAATAACAAACTAACAGATTTACAGAGATGCATAGAAAAGAGATTAACAACCTTCTTAACATACACAAATTGAGATAAAGATAAGATTCTTTCTTTTCAATTTCTCACTATATCCATGCCTAAGATTCTATTAGCAGGACCAAGGATTTTCATATCAAATTCCTTCAACAACATCTCTTTTAATTTGTTAATACACTTAATATCATGAGAAGCTATTAGCATATCATCCACATAGATTAATAGATAGATGTATTTATTTTCATTATCTTTCTTAAATAAGACAATGATCATACTTACATCTTGTAAAACCATGTGACAGAACAAAGTCATCAAACCTTTTGTACCACTGCCTGGGTGCCTGTTTTAAACCATATAGAGACCTTTTCAGCAGACAAACCTTGTTCTCAGAACCTTTCTGTATGAAGCCTTCTGGTTGCTCCATATAGATCTATTCATCTAAACTGGCCTTCTTCAATCCTGGGACTTCAGGCTTCAGCTTGAAGACCCACTTGCATCCAATGATCCTTTTGTCCTTGGGTCTGTCCACTAGAACCCAAGTCAGATTCTTCTTTAATGAGGAGATCTCTTCCTCCATTGCTCTCAGCCATCTCTCTTGAGATTTCATGTTCATTGTCTCTTTGTAAGTTGTTGGTTCTTATTGTTCAACCATCTATGCAACTTGCAATGCAAAAGCAACAATATCAGCATGAGCAAATTTGCTAGGAGGCCTAATATTCCTCCTAACTCTATCTTTAGTCAGAAGATAATCATTGAGGTTGGAGTCCTCTTGATTTTCTTCACTAGTTTGTTGATCATTTGCAAGTTGATCAAGAGTGTCTCCTTGATCTTCGGTTTCATAATGATTCAGAACAAGTTCAGAATCATTAATATCAATGGTCTTCACCACCTCCAACTGGACATTTCCAGGTCCTTGAGCCTGTCTAATATCCTACACAATATCTTTATAAAATGTCAGTTCATCAAATATAACATTTTTGCTGACAACACATTTATTTTCAGATATTAACCAGAGCTTATACCCTTTTGTCCCTGCAGGGTAACCTACAAAGACATATTTAAGAGCCCTAGGGGCTAACTTATCCTGTTTAATGTGAACATAAGCTAAACAACCAAAGGGTTTCAGATAACTCAGGTTAGGAGGCTTACCATATCACATTTCCATGGAGTTTTAAAATTAATGGTAAATGAAGGTGACTTGTTTATAACATGATAAGCAGTAGAAATAACTTTTGCCCAAAAATATTTTCTAAGACCAGAATTAGATAACATACAACTAACTTTTTTTAAAATAGTTCTATTCATTCTTTCAACAATGTCATTTTGCTGAGGTGTCTCAGCATAAGTTCTATGTCTTAAAATACCAAATTGTTTGTAGAACTCATTAAATTGGTTATTACAGAATTCCAATCCATTATCAATTCTTAATGCTTTAACCTTCTTTCCTGTCTCAGTTTCCACTTGGACTTTCCAGTCTTTAAAACAATCAAATGCTTGATCCTTTTGTTTTAAGCCCACACATGGCTGGAATGAGAATCTATCACAGAAAGAAAGTAATGACAGCTAGAAAGAGAACTAGGAATGTTTGGTGACCCCCACAAATCAAAGTGTATATAATCCAAGATATTTTTAGTTTCATTTTTTCCTATTTGAAACTTTAATCTGTGAGATTTTTCCAAAACACAAGTTTCACAGAAATCAATAGGAGTAAATGTTTAAAAACATAAAATACCTTGTTTATATAACTCATGTAATCCTTGATTACTAATGTGGCCTAGTCTTTTATGTCAAAGAGAAGACTCACTAGGCTTTCTACTGACACTACAAGACTCAGGTCCTAAAGCTTCTCCATCTAGAAAATAGAAACCATTATCTAACATCCCTTTCATAAGAACTGTGGATCCTTTAACCACTTCTAGTGTTCCTTGAACACTCCTAAAACTGTAATTACTATTGTCTAACATTTCTAGAGATATTAAGTTTCTCCTTGAGAACTTTAATAGTCTCATCTCCTATTTTAAACCTAACAGCTCCAATTCTTTCTACTTGATGGGTTTGGTAATTTTCCATCATCACCTTTCCACCTTTAATAGACTTAAAACAGATTAACCAATTCTTTTATGGTGTCATATGATAGGTACTACCTGAATTCATCACCCACTCCCTCTCACAGGAAGCATTATACACAGCTAGAACCTCACTATCCTCAAAACCACTAGTCAGATTAGCATAATCTGTCATATTCTCATTATTTTGACCTTTTCCTTTTTTTGAACAATTCTTCCTAATGTGTCCTTCCTTATGACACAGCCAACAAGTCACCTTTCCTTTAACAGGTGGCTTATTCTTATTCTCAATATTGTTCTTTCCTTTTTCTTTTCCTTGAAACTGACTCTTTTTGCTAAACTTCTTCTTAACAATCAATCCCTCTGCAGTGACCTTCTTATTCATAACCATTTCTAGTTCTTTAGACTTTAAGGCTCCTATTACATCTTCTAATGACAGTGACTCTCTTCCATACTTGATTGTAGATTTTACATCCTTGTAGGAATCAGGCAAAGCATTTAGAAGTATAATAACTTGGTTTTCATTAGTAATTTTTTCATCAATGTTAGCAAGACTAATAGTTATTCTCTTAAACTCATCTAAATTATCATCTAAAGATTTACCTGATTCCATTTTGAAATCAAACATTTTTTCTTTTAGATATATTTTATTTGAGAGAGATTTAGTCATGTAAATAGATTCCAATTTTAACTAGATACTAGCAACAGTAGTTTCATCATTAACTTGTCCAAGAACATTATCACTCAAATGCAGAATTAGCAGACTAAAGGCAGTTTCAAAAATATCATTTTTATAAGTTTCAGATAAAGATGAGGGTAAATCTTTCTCACCACCAAGTGCTTTAGAGCATTTTTGATGTACCAGAACAGCTCCCATCTTCTTGCACCACATGTTGAAGTCTCCTTTCCCGTCAAACCTCTCCACCTCCATTCTGACTGACCCCATTCTTGAGTGACCAAAGGTCTGAGATAGACCTAAGCACCAAAGCCTGAAACGTAACAAAGAAGACAAGAAAACAAGAACCAACCAAAGCTCTTGATACCACTTGTTAAAGTTTTACTTGCACAATCATAAACTGAAATTAGTGGAAGCAATAATAAAAGATAAAAGATAAGGAACACGTATTTTACTTGGTTCAGTAACTAGGAAAAGTTATTGAACAAGTAAAATAGGTGTGTTCTTTATCTTTTATTTTTTATTATTGCTTCCACTAATTTTAATTTTTGATTGTACGCTTAAAACTCTAACAATTCCTTTTTCTATTAGTAATATTAGAAATTATAATAATAATAATATGTTTAATTTTATGAATCAAATTGATTGATAATTATTGAAGTCCGAAACTAAATTGATTCTTTTATAACACCAGACTAAATAGTATCAATTTTAAATTGATATTTTCCTAAAAAAGGATACGAAAGGGGACTCGATTCTTCTATAAGAAAAGAAGACATAATTTCAATTTTAAGGGGTGAATTGATTTTTTGGTTAATGAATCTTTATTTAAAACTGGGAGGAAAACGATAAGAGAAAGATTTCATGGCATGCATCATCCACACACTATTTCTTTATATTAGCAACTCCTGATTGAGAATAATTGTTTGCAACTGCATGGCCACTATTTCCATTATATGGAGTTTAACTACATGGACCTACACGCCGGGTTCCACGAACAATGGCATTCTAAGATACAGATGAAAGGAAATCCCCGTGTCATAAATTCCATTGATTCAATAGGACTAGTCCTTTTCATCAAAAGCCTTACCTTACTATCACTGATGTTGTATAAGACGAAGTTGAATAGTTGAAAATGATAGTAAGTCACAAATAATTATATTTCTATGGCCAAGTCCTTAATTACAAGCTGATGTTAACTTCCAAGGGACCCTTTAACCTGACCTTTAGATGTGATCGGTTTTCCTAGAAGATTGAAGACATTGAATGAATTGAAGTTGACTAGTTTAAGCCTCTCCTAACATGATTCATTTTTCTAGCATTATTCATATGTAAAGAGTTTAAAAAATTTAACTTACTTAAAACTTTAGGTCCAACTTGATTCCTTGTACATATTGTATTCTTTCTATGGCAAAGAAGATTACAACTAGCTAACTACACTCATCATGTATAAACTTTTTTACCACCAAAAGCTGTACTCCAATAACATTTTCCAATTTTTACCATTCGAATACATTCAAGTGGGTGCAATTCTTATTTTACCTTCCTGATTTAATGTGTCACACAGCAGCCAAGTGTCTCCAGCCATTAGTTGTTTTGCATATCAAAGCTTGTGGGCTACTTGCAATATCAATATATAACACAATCCACACACGTCTAAAATGCACCATTATTGTCAATTTTTTGTCGCATTGCACCAATCTATTTTGTTTCCTTCATTAAGGGTCTATGTCAATTAATACTCCTACCTTTTTTTTTCCACCACCTTTTAGAGAGTTCAAACTTCAAACCCATTTTTGTAAGTGGATATGTCTTTGTACTCTCACCGTACAAATTAGGCGCACTAACTAATGTTTATTGCAGTAAAATATTATTCTCATAAGTCTTGAATCAAGTGTTTTTTCTTGCCCCCCTCGCTCTATAAATAAACATCGAAAGTGGCTAGTGTAGGAACCTAATTAAGCAACAACAGCATCATATCTATCTCTTGTGCCACTATTATTTTTTCATTTCAAGAGAGAGAGATGGCATCTCTAAACACAAATCAGGAGAAAGCAGGGGTGCTAGGTCGAGTATTGGCCTTGCCAAAAGTTTTTAAGGGGAAGGCGTTGAGCATTTGTAGGTTAACAAAAGAGATAGCACAAGATGATCCTAGAAAAGTGATTCATTCACTAAAAGTAGGACTTGCAATCTCACTGGTTTCTCTATTCTACTACTATCAACCACTATATGAGAATTTTGGTCTTTCAGCAATGTGGGCTGTGATGACTGTAGTGGTGGTTTTTGAGTACACAGTCGGTAAGTTTAATTAATTTGTGGATATATTTTAATCAATGAACATATATATATATATATATATATATATATATATATATATATGTATGTATGTATACCAACCCATATTTGGTTTTGTTTATTTATTCATTTGTTGAACTAATTAACTAACTAATATATGTATGTATATGACACATTTATAGGAGCCACTCTAGGAAAAGGTTTGAATAGGACAATTGCAACATTGGCTGCTGGTGCTCTTGGTGTTGGGGCTCATTACTTAGCTAGCCTATCTGGTGCAACAGGGGAACCTATATTGATTGGAGCGTTTGTCTTCGTGCAAGGTAAAAAAAAAAAAGCTATATACCAAATAAATAAAGTAAATAATTAATAATGATAATGATAATAATACTTTAAGAAAAGAAAAAGACCAAAAGAAAAAAAAAGCTCTTGGACTAGATATTTTCAATCAATCAAAGCTGATTTTGTAATGATTTTGATCATTTTTTTGTGTTTTGCTTATTTTTGCAGCTGCTATAGCATCATTCATAAGGTTTTTTCCGAAAGTGAAGGCGAGATATGACTATGGGATGCTTATATTCATCTTGACATTCTCTTTGATATCTGTGTCTGGTTTTCGAGAGGTTGAAGTGTTGGAAATGGCACACAAGAGGCTATCAACCATATTCATAGGGGGTTCTGCTTGTGTGATGATTTCCATTTTTGTTTGCCCTGTGTGGGCTGGTGAAGAATTCCACTATTCCATTGCTCACAAGTTGGAAATACTCGGCGATTTCTTGGAAGGTTAGATTTGATAGAAAATAATTGCACGGATAAAGTTCTAAATAATTACTACCTAGTGCTATCTTTATAACAAGAAAATGGAAAACTTACCTTAAGTACTCATAACTTGTTATATTTTTTACAGCTTTTGTACGTGTATACTTCAAGATGTCAAAAGAAGGAGAATCTGAAGACAACAAAGGAGATTCTAAAGACAAATCGGTTTTAGAAGGCTATAAAACGGTTCTCAATTCCAAAAGTGTTGATGACTCTCTGGTGAGTGTGCTTTATATATATATATCATACTTGTTCAGGTAAATGAAAATCTCATGCACATGTCTCATGTAATTTAATTTATTTATTGTGCAGGCCAATTTTGCAAAATGGGAGCCAGGTCATGGCAAGTTTAGATTTCGTCATCCTTGGGACCTATACCTCAAAGTTGGTGCTCTTTCTCGCCAATGTGCATATCGAATGGAAGCTCTAGATGCACACATCAACTCTGATATCCAAGTATACATCATGAATCTAATAGATATATCTTTTAACATCCTACGTCCAAGTAAAATATTATTGAATAGTATTAACTTGTATGAATACGAGAAATTATTATAGAGTTCCACCCTACCATATGTTTATATATAGTGAAGTTTCCATCAATCTTCAGGTGACTATAACTGAATTTTTCAATCTACAAGAAGAGTCAATAATATTCAGTTACATATACGTGGTGATTGATTAGAACAATAAAACAATTCTAGTCCTACAATTATTTCTCTGTTTACAGGGACAAAAATGAATAAATAATTGACATTTCAACTATTGTAGTTCTAGTTATACAACCAAATGAGTTTGCATGTATTGGAATATAAACTTTATTACATATGGTTTATGATTAGATATATATTGACAATGTTTTTACTTATGGCAACTTTTGTAGGGGTCCCAAGAAATTCGTTCAACCATCCAAGAGCAATGCTCAGAAATGTGTTTGGAAGCTAGCCAGTCCTTTAAGGAACTAGGATCATCAATCAGAACAATGACTATGCCATCATCTTCAGACACACATGTTGCAAACGCAAAAGCTGCAGTGAAGAGCCTCAAGACATTGCTCCAATCAAGTTCATGGAAAGAAACAGACCTTTTATCACTCATACCAGCTGCAACAGTGGCTTCGCTACTGATTGATATAGTTGAATTCACGGAGAAAATAGCAGATTCAGTTAATAATCTTGCAACCCTCACACATTTTGAAGTTGTAGATACAGATAAATCCTCAACAAAAGCACAACAACCATCACAATCATCTCCACACTGTGAATGTGTTGAACCGGGTCCCAAGACTGATAGCCTCCAACTCGTTATTCTAATTGAGGACTCAGCGCTAGCTGTGTCAGATAGTGAAAAATCGAACAGAGTTTGACAATTGATACACGTAAAGGATTGTAATAATATTATATATCATTTCTTCAACCTATTCACAGCAAAAAAATAATAGTGTATTACACCATATTATTGAGTATTCGGAAGGCATACCCTTATGTTGTCTAGACCGTGAGGGGTATCATAAGTACATTAATAATATCAAATTTGTATTTCTGAGTCGATTTCAATTGATTAGTGAGGATCATTTGTCATTTTAGTTTTCTTGAGTGGCACTAACATCATGTGATGGTATTTTTTGTACACTGAATCGGAAACTGTTAAAGACTCCATTTTAATTTATTGTTTTGTCCAAACTCCTTTTGCTTAGAACAGACAATATTAACAAGTGCAAATGAAGAACCAAAGTATAACCAGTTTAAATTTGAGTTAGTTATCTCCAAACACTAGGATTAACTGGTACAAAATCGTTCTAGTTTAACTGATCATTTCGAGTTTAAATTCTAAAGCTGTTATTACAAGTTGTTTATGTAATTTTACTTGACTATAGTACAAACTTTGGTACAATTTTTTTATTTATTAGGTTACTTAACTAGATCAAAGTAGCTAGATTAAATGCTGAACGTGTGATCCTAGAACTCAAAACATAAATAAGCTAGGCAGCTTAATTCAACTTGGCAACTACTTACTAATGCTATTAGGCAGCAATGAGCAGAACATTTTAAGCAAGAGTTCACATTAACCAGCAATTAATACCAATATGGTTTTTGTAAATCCTATGCCCATTTTGTAAATCATATGCCCATCAATTTCTCCATGTCGTGAGTGGTCAATATAAACACACGCAAGTGCAATGTACGGAACGTGATAACCATGGAAACCCCTTCCGTAATAACCATGGAAACCCCTTTGGGTCAAGCTATCATAATTAAAAACTTGATTTCATTAATTAAGCACTTATCATGATTATTCCCTCTGAAACCCGGGATGATTATTTTAATTTTGCCTACATTCACATAGGTATGGCCATGACTCAAGAGTATGTATGGCACATGCCTTGTTACTTCTTCTCATGTGGAAAAGAAAGTGGAGTCACCTTAGTGGGTTGATGCTTTTCACCGGCCCATTAATTGAATGAAATGATAATTTTCTTTCACCAACCAGTATATAGAGTGTCATATCATATATATGCATTATAATGCTAATATGGTAATACCTGTTCTGTTAAATTTCCCTACTAAAAATAAACCTCAAAATATTTACTTTTCTTATGGATTTAAATTCCCTTTATACCCCAAGCACATAGGTGGTTATCTAGTCATTTAGTTATATATGGTGCTGATGATTTTTCATTACCTGCATAGTTGTGGCCATTATTCATCAAACATTATCGATCCAAGGCTCTATATAATGGTGCATCATAAAAGAAGGAATATTCTAGACTATTCAAAAATACCTGCAGCAAATTTTATAAACCATTCAAAAATAAAATATAAAAGCATACAATTATTTTCTGGCCTATTTACTTCTATCAATTGAAATTATAACTCCAATCATACACTACCCAAAAAAATATTACTTGAAATATTTTCGCAAATTATTTTTCTGGAAATAGATCAATAATTCTCCAACTCTCATAGAACTTCTATAACTAGCTCTAGATCATACCCTCTTTTTTCTCTCCTTTTTATTCGGTATCTCAATAACATTTAAATATGAGACAAAATAATTCAACTATAGATGGAAAAAATAATTATTCGACAAAAAAGAGGCACTGATATATACATTAAGAAAAACTGAAAAAGACTAGTACATGTATCCAGACACACAGTATTTGCACATGAAGATATGCGCACACACGTATCACTTTCTAGTTGCTAGTAATAGAGTTCCTCACCTTTCACCATAATATATATTTCCCTCTAAATTGATTGAAGTTCAATTCTAATCTGTTTAAAAAAATTCGTATCATTTTCATTTATCTATTTTTAAAATATTTTTTTTGTCCCCCTAAATTTAAAATGTATTACTTTCGATTCTTAAAGTACTTTAAATAATACTTTATATAAGTGTAAAAATGATTTAGCCAACGTTTAAAACAAAAAAAAAAGTACATTTCAAAATTAGAGAAACCAAAATAATATGAAAAAATGGTTTATCGTTAATTAATAATTATCAGAATAACTACATACGTCTTAAGGTAATTTTGTATATAAGTTTAGCATATAGCTTAAATAGAACATCCTTTTCAGTTTAAATAAAGCCTATATAAATTGAATTTTGAATTATTTTACTTTTCTATATTTTAAAATGATATCACAAGCATAATTACTTCCAAACTTGATGGCTAGGAAAACTCAAATACTTATATAAATAGTTTAAGCAACTTTTAAATATCTTAATTTAATAAATCAGACCTTAAATTATAAATAAGTTTATTAATAAATAAAAGATTAGTACCTGAAATATATTGTAATAATTTATATGTTTATTTTCCCATTTAAAATTAATACATGAAACAAAATTTATATTTTTATTAAATAAATTTTATATAATTTGGTATATATTTGTTTAGAAAATTTATAAAATTAATCATTGAAAAAATTAAAAAATATTAAAAATAATATTAAATGATGAAGAATATAAAAGGTAGAAATAAAAAATAAATACAAACCAAAGTGAAGTTCTAATTTAAATTAACCATACAGACATGTATCAGTCGAGAATCTTAGCACAACAACTTTTTTTTATATGATATTATTATTAGTGTGGCTCCTAAATAAAATTATATGGCTTAATTCATTGTATTTTTTTTATGCTACCTCAGTAGTTTAATAAATTTTATATATTCAAATTTAGTACATCAAGTTTTTAAGTTTATAATTTAGTCTTTTGTTCGCTTGCTATTTACATAAAACCCTCGAATCTTTATTATTAATTATTCAAACAATTAGAAGTTCAAAATGAATTTGAGATTAAAAATTTAATTTAAAAGGTTCAGAACTTGAAATTTTAACAAAATTTGAAAGATTTTATACCAGAGATTTTGAGACTTTTAGTATCATGCCTAATGATTTATAGAGAAACAAAACATAGCTGGTCACTTTAGTCATCACTAGTCAATGAGGACAGTTGTTTTGTAAAAAAGGAAGGATCAGTGAGGATTCATGTTATGTTATGACTAAAAATTTTCAATTCTATTTTTAAATACAAAGTGCGTTCAGACTCCATATTGACCACAGATTGAACATGCTAAAGTGCGAAAAAAGCAGAAACAGTGTAAGACAAAAAGTGGACTCTGAGGTGTCCTCCACTGCTATACTTTACTTCTACTGCTACGAGTTTTGAAAACTGAGAAACAAAAGTGCTTTATTTGCAATTGAGAGTGGAGAAATTATTATGTGCTTCTTTGATTTGTTATAGCAGATATCACTTGTTCATAAGTAATCTCCTACGCTTATCATATCTAGAATATAGACAATTTGTTTACTCGTCGGATATTTTTCTCCCAATTTATTTTATATCCAAGTATTGACTATTCTAAATTATTTACTTAAAAAATATTTATTATCACTTATATATTAACCGTTGTTGATTAAATAATTTATATAATGTAACAACTTATATGAGTTAAGTCCTGAACTTTTATTATTAGTAAGTAGAAGCTAATTGCACTAATAGCTATAGTTAATCAATGTTAACATATATCCAATCAATTTTAGTAAGTTGAATAAAATAACATTTGGTGTCTTTAAAAATGATCGATATAAATCATATAAGATTAGTGTTAAAGGGCTGAGAGCAGAAGTTTTTTTTTTTTACCATGAATTCCCGACACTGTTGGATTATTAAAAAAGAAAAAAAAAAAACTAGGACCCGGAATTAGATTATTACAAATTGCAAGATTTAAAAGTAATATAAAAATGAAGCAAGATGAGAATGAAAGCACTAACATTAACATGGTTGACATATAACTGTTCTTTAAATATGTGATCAGAAGTATAATTCTCATATTTGTGTATATGAAAAATATTTGTTGAGATATATTTCCTTTAAAATAAATTTTACGATCAAAATAAATGTAAGAGGTAAATAATAAGATTAAGGTTCATATATGTAAACATGAAATTCTTCATGTAGTGAAATACTACTAGTAGATAGCAGAAACATACTTAAAAGTTTATTTGGATACAAAATTAAAAATATTTTTGAGAACTTTTATACTAAATTTTTTTTATATTTTCAATAAGAAAAACTTTCAAAAATATTTGTGACTTGTATTCAAATACAACCTTAAATAATTATTGGCCAATGTGGCATAGCCAATAAGTGTTCGGAACAAGAAATATTTTGACGTTCATAAAAATGAAAATATAAACAAAATAGAAAAACTTAGTACTCTGTGACATTTTGTCTGGCTAGCTTGTTGCGTGTTGAATCATCAACGTTGTCCCCCATTTTAACTTGTAAGTCACCGTTCTCAATCGAGTCAATCCTAACTTAAATTTCTTTTTTCTTTTTTTCATTTCATTACGAGTTTTAGTAATTTAGAATCATATTAAATGTTGAATTTAATTTGAATATCTTCATGAGATAATTTATTGTATTATTACAAAATTTTGATTATCATATAATTAAAAGTTATCAATTTTTATAATGATTACTTTTAAAATTGCATTTGAAATAATTTCTAATCAATGAATGATATAAAATTATATAAACTAACAGGACATTAAAATTAATTTCATAAAGTGTAAACGAAAGCAATAATAATTATCTCAATATTATATTTTGACTTTCACATTTCTAACGAGCAACTACGTACCATCACCTAAACTAAACGTAATGAATGACATTACTTTAAAAAGGAGTCGTACCGCACTTGAAGCGAAGTACAAAATGCACTTACGCATTTTTAAACGAAAATGGTTTACCACGTCATCCTGCTTGAATTTTGTATTATTCATAGAAATAATATTTTTTCAATTTTTAAAAAAAGTTATATGAGTAATGGGTACTTGGATAGTTGCATTGTATTAATAAAAATAACTAGCAAGTTTACTCAACGTATATTTTTAATTTAAATAAAATGATAGATATTTTAATTATTAATAAAAATGTTTTATTGGATTAAATAAGAACAAATTTTAAAAGTAGCATTTCAAAATGAAGAGAAAATTATAAAAAAAAATAAAAATTGGGTGAACAAAAAATTTATTTAAATCAAGGCATATCTTTTTTTTTTATTAATATGTTGTGTGAAGATTAAAACTTTAAAAATCGAATTTAAACTAGAACACTACTTAAGATTATAATATTATAGAATTTAATTTATTTAAAATGATAGATATAATATTTTTTAGTTAGTAAATGATAGATATGATTTGATATGTTATATTAATATTTGAAATTCAAATAATTATTTTT
>PYAF01006319.1:368593-399895 GCA_007407185.1 Glycine tomentella
AAAAGTGATATATATATATATATATATATATATATATATATATATATGCGTCAATGGAAAAGAGTGCCTTAAAATAATTAAAAAGTTAAAATTTTAAAAATGTCAGGTAAAACAACTTTTAAAATTTATAAATAAATAACATATTTTCTTAATATAAAATATTATACTTAGAAGAAAACAAATTGAGTTTTACCTCCACTAATTGATCATAGACATAAGTTTTTTGGAATTTTACCTACATAAAGTAGTTATAGGTAGAAATCATTTTTAGTTTTAATAAATTTAACTATACCAAATAATGATAGGTACAAGTTGTTGAATTTTACTTATATTAATCAATTGTAGATAAAAATATTTTTAAATTTTAGACACTAATTCATGACAGTAAACAAATAGAGTTCATATTAGGTCAATTTTCTTATAGTGGAACCTAGCTAGCCGCCACCATTTCTCCCGTGGCAATGTAGAAAATATTTGTACATATGAATAATCGAAAGGTATAACATATGTTTCAATAACTAATCATGTCTAAAATGGTCCTTTGGACTCTTTTGCTTCGGAAAAGGATTATCACTAGGTCTCTATCACGTTTTATGTAGCAAGCTATAACTGTAAATATGAAGATGAGTATGTGAGAAAGACAAGGCAGTCCAAACTTCAATATTAACAGAAATTATTGTGGCATATTATATAATAAAAAACGGTGTGTACTCCTTTCAATCATTCAAACAAAAATATTTATTGTCATCAATTACAATCAGAGAAGTATCTTCCTCAATGGAAGCCGTAATCTAGCATAACTTTTCCAAATTAAGTATTAGCAAAAATCAAACCTCTGCCATATAGTCTCCTTTAAGAAATGATTAATTAGGTAAAATGCTTCAATGAAACATCACAAATTTACAATATTAGAAGTCTAATTAATTATGAACAGGAAAAATAAGTGATTAATAGACTCCGTATATATTTGCTTCATTATTATTGTCAACAAAGCTGTTCATTGTAATATATCCATATGTGCTTAGTTTAAACCAAAGGGAAGGAATCGAAGGCTATTCTTGAGAATAAATTGGTAATATAGAGAGAGAATATTAGGTAGTGTTTCATGGTATTTTAATTGAACGACACACTTATAATTGTCGTGGAAGGAGATATCATTCCACATATTCAAAATAATTGTATTTCTACATGCAACAGTCTTAACCTAACATTTGCTGTATAGCCATTGAAAATTACCAAAATGATAAAGTGCCTCAAAATGATGATGAATTTGAAGCTATTCAGGCACCTTTCGTTGACAGTGAAACAAAGGAAGCTATTTTGAGCATAGGTCTTTTCAAGGCCCCTCCGCAAGACAAATCCATCCATCTTTTCCTAGTGTAATTGAGATATTGTGGGGGAGCTCTATCTTGACAAAGCTTCTTCTAGTAGGATAAGTCTGTGTAAAATTAATCAAGGATAAACCTTAATTACTTTAGTTTCTAAAAGAGTAAAGCTTTTTTTATGCTGTGATTTTAGTCCTTAAATATCTTATTATTATGTTAATTTTTAAATTTAATTACTTATTATCACTGCATGTAATTCTTAAAAATATGTTAATCACTCAAGTCATGCGACTTTTTGAATTTTAGATGGATTATACTTTGTAGACACCTTTTTGAATTTTATTGCTTACAAGAATTAAAGTAATCGTGTCTCATACTTTTGAGGTCCAATTTAGATATTAATCCTAAAATCAAAGACATCAAAATATCATCACTCTAGTTCTGATTTTTAAATGTCTAACCTCATCGAGAAGCTTATCCCAATATCAACCTATCTGTTTCAATAAAATGCTGTACAAGATTATCGCTAAGCTTATAGCCTCTCATCACAAGAAGGTTATGGATTGCTTAATTTCGATTGTCTAATGCATTTTTGTTTGGGAGGGACATAGTTTGAATAACATTATCTATCCAAGAAGTTTCTTACAAGATGCATGCATATTAAGAAGGGCTACAAAGGCTTTGTAAGTATTAAAGTTGATATGGAAAAAGCTTAATTATGATAGAATTAGATGGGACTTTGTGTCTGATGCTCTTAGAGACGTGGGTTTGGACACTTGTTTTCTAGGATGTGGTCATGAATTGTATGAACTAGCTTCCATGCAAGTCTTATTCAATGGGCATTATTACAAAAAAGTGTTTTCTACGATGTTGGATCCACGGTAATTTATAAAAAAAAAAAAACAAAGTTAAATAAAATGTGGTGACATTTTTGTAAATAATGATAATTTTTTGACATTGGTTTTTGAGTAACCGACGTGGAAAGAGATATTCAACATTGGTTTAGTTAATAACTGATGCTGAAATGGACAATTGTACAATATTTTTGGAAAATCGTCTTTGAATATGAACAATTCTATAGTGCTTTTTGAAAACCATTGTTGAAGACAAATAAAAACCTCCACATCGCAAACTCTCTATAAAGTGAAAACCCTCTCTTTTTCCTTTGAATTTGAACAACGATGAGTTCCATCAAGGTTGTAACCACAACAAAGAAGGTGGAAGGGGGAAACCAAAGACCACAAAGTTCGTTTCCCATTCCTCTAAAGTTGGCCTTCAGGTCCTCATTGGTCGCGTCGCTCGCTACCTCAAGAATACGAGGATTTTTCCCAAGCACATTCAACTTCTGGTGAGGAGTGACGAGAAGTTGAGCAAGCTGATGGGTCTGTGACCATTGCCAATGGTGGCGTTCTTCCCAACACTCTGGTAACATCCCCCCTCTTGCATTTCTTCTTCTCATTTTTATTCTTTTATGCAAGCCACATATTTGGCCACCAACATCATGAATCTGGCCTCCAAAGTCGCGGATCTAGCTACTAAAGAGGCAAAATACTTACAATATGGTAAAAAAATCATTGTTTGAGTTGCATTTGTTGCAAAGGGAAACTCTATTGTTGCTGAGGTCGAAACACTTCAACTTCCCCCTTCTTTCAATATTCAATTAATGTTGCATATTCAAATTAGTGTAACTTTTGTCACAATTGCATATGGAACAAGATGCTCTTGATGTCTTCACTGAGGAGCCCTTATCCAAAGACAATAAGTTAGTGCAACACGAGAATGTCACTATTACCCCTTATCTTGGAGCTAGCACCAAAGAGACACAAGTTTGTTTTTACTTTTCTATTGCGCATTATGGGACTTTGTTCAATGTGGACTGGTTACATGGTGGGGCTAAGTCGCTCCTCACTTTCACTAACTTGTTCATTGTCTTGGGTTTCAGAGAGGGTCTCAAAAAAGCTGAAAATTCACTACAAGATCAAAATGCTTCCACTCCTAATTTAGGCTTGGATGAGTAGAACAATAAGAAATGTAGAAAGCAAATTTGATATTACAAGTCATTCTATTGTTATTTTCTCACTATCATTATATACTTATATAATTTCAGGATCATGAGCTATGTTGTTAATAAAATGGATATAAGTGTTGGATATTTGTGTAATTAAGTCATCAATTTGAATGAAATGTTACAAAGCTTTGGCCAATGTATCCAATTTTGATGTGTAATTTTTTATTTGCTCCTTTTATTGCCCTTGGATAGTGTTCTAAAAGCTCTCTTATAATAATGATTTTTTTTTGGATGATGTAATCTTGTAACTTAATTTGGTTTAGTTAGTTGTTCTTTGTGACTATTATGTTTTTCTTCTAAAGATGCGTCTTGTAGGTTTTACCAATGCAAATTTGGAGAGACGGTGTTTTTATTGCTAGTTGCTAACACAATGCCAAAATTGTAATTCTGATATTGACTACATATATAGTTCTTGTGATATATCGATCAACTTTAGAACTTTCTTTTTGTAAGAAATTAGAAAAAAGTTGTCTTGATCTTTTTTAATCCCAATAACCTTGTTGCTATGTTAATAATTGGTTCACATGACAGTGCCAAAGGGGTTGTTTCCACCAAAACCTATACAATATTGAGGATCGAAGTTGAAAGTGGTAATCGTTGGAGCTAGACTTGCAGGCATGTCAACAACAGTGGAACTCTTGGATCAAGGCCACGAGGTTTAGCTTATTTCTTTCTCTCTTTCTATTAATGAGATACTTATTGATATCATAATAGTTTGAAATTGGATGTTATGGTAGTATATAGTAAAGTTACTTTTGAAGCTAAGGGAAGTGATTCCTTGATGGTTAGTTAGGTTATTTTGTAATTCAAGTGTTGAGTGCATTAGGATGTTATGTCTAATTTATACTATCATTCAGGTGGATATATATGAGTCAAGATCTTTTATTGGTGGCAAAGTTGGTTCCTAGATACACATTTATCTTTTTGAGTTTTAGTTATTGAATGAGTACAAAAGATAATAAGTATCTATTTAACAAAATATCAAAAGGATTTTATGGCCTGTTTGAATCGCTTCAATTTTCTAAAACAAATTTAGACTATTTATAAATCATTATCTCTCCAAAATCTATTAAGTTTTAAACTCTTTTTAAAATAAGATTTTCAAAACCAAAAAACCAAAAACGGCTAAAAGATGTTATTGTGATTGTGTTTTGTTTTCTTAATGGCTAAAAACGCAAATTCTCCTGGCCTACTAACTTATATGCAATGCATTTTCGGATGGCTAAAATCAACATTTTCGTGACTCAATATCATCAACACACATGTTTACAGACATTGACAAAATGGTTAGAAATGTGTGTGTGTGTGTGTGTGTGTGTATACATACATATATATAAGAATGCATGTGTTCATGACTCCAATTTTGGATGGTTAGCAACCAACAATTAGCAATGATCAATAAGCAATACATGACCTTTTATCTGATGTTACCAAATGGTTAGCATTCAACAATTAAAAATCAAAAAGAACAAAGAATCATCATAAAAAATAGGAAAGTGACACTTTTTTTAATTTCAATGTGGAGAAAGATTTTCCCTCAACTGCAATCAAACAAGTTTTTAAAGAGGCTATTTTGATGCTGAGAATGGTACCTGCAATTTGGGGTTTGTGGTTTAAAGGCTACAAGGGTTGATATAAGAATATATTTATGTGATATGTATCTTCAGGTTTAGGAAAATTAGAGTAGAGATTAAAGTAAATAATACAATTAATAATTAGCAACCTTGGCATCACACAATAAAGAAGTGAGGAATATCTTGACATAATATCAGATTATAAATTTTGGGATAAAATATGCTTCTAATCCTTGTAAATATGAAATTTGGTTTTAGAACTTCAATTTTTTTTTGTTGGTTTTAGTTATTATAAATTTTAAATTTTTTGAAGATGGTCCCTAATCCCTATCACTACTAATTCTTGATATGACATGCCAGAGTGTTTTTTGATGTGGCATGTTTAGATGCATGCATGCCATGTCACTACTAAATATCCCTAATCCTTTTCTCTAATAGTATTATTTTCTGTATTTTCAGCAATAGTGTATAAGTTTCATTTTCATCAAATAGTTAAACAAATAGTTTTTGATTTTTGTTTTGTTTGTTGATACTTTACTTAAGAATCTGATTATATGATGAACAAAATTTTGAAAATTTCTCAATTGACAAGAAAAGTTGAAGAGAAAAAGAGATGGTATGAGGGGATTCACCAGGTGGTGGAGGCAAAGGAAGGTTTGAAGATTCAGGTAAATATGAGGTCTCTTTGCTTTTGTTATTTTGTATCTTGACAATAGTTCAATCATAGTTATTTGGTTCTTAATTTCAATGTTTTAAATATGCACATGTAGATTATGTTGTTGTGGCACATATCACATACCAGTCACTATTCAAGCAGCTTTATCCAAAGTTGTCAGGAATGATTGGGACTGCCAAAATAGAAGTAAAGATTTATATAGTTTTGACATTTTATTTGAGTTGGAATTACTATTATATTTTGTGCTATTATGAGTTCTTGATGACCATATATATCATTGTAGGAGAAAGAGTTATTAAGAATGTTCCAGTCATTGAAATGCCAAAATATCTTCCAAATATTCAATTAGATTTGCCTATTCAAGCTTTGTTGTAGAAAATTTAATATTCATTATTGTTGCTTGTTAAGTATCTTTAGTTTCAATACAATTACTTTTATTTAAGGTCGTGGGAAATAGGAGTGAGTTCGTCAATAAGTTGAAGTTATGTTTAGACAAGGTTGTCCTATCTTAGTTGGGATAACAAGATAATTATAGTATTATGTCAAAACAATATCAATCCTAGCATACTATCTATAGTTGCCTAAAGTCTAGACAAAATGAAATCAATTTGTATCACTTTTGTAAGTAGATTTTTTTGGCTTAATTACATTTATGATTCCTCTAATTTGGTTTGTGTTTGACTTTTGTCCTCCAAGTTTTTTTTTCTCCGAGCCAATTAAGTCTCTTAAAAATTAGCAAATTTGGTCCCTTTGTCAAATTTTTTTCTATCTGAAACCCTTGATTTTCATTTTATGCTCATAATATTTACAGATTAAAACAAAATAAATATTTTAAAAATTAAAAATTATGATGGTTCCCAAAAAATCGTCATAAAAAGTCCATCTTCTGTGACGATTTTCTAAAACTGTCATAGAAATTTCATTTCCTATGACAGTTTCTAAAAAGATTGTCATAAAATTACATGTAAAAGATTTTTATTATAAAAATGCAACATATTCTATGATGGTTCATTGTAAAAAACAATCTACATTTTACAACGGTAGATTTCATGACGGTTAAAAATTGTATTGTTCAGGGTCCACAAAATACATGTGGCAAGTACACAACATTTCAATATGCATGTCAGTCCACAAAAGCATGAACACCTCACCCTTAGTAGTCGGGCTACTGGATCGAATAAGTTATCTCTAATACTTCATTATTTGAATGTTAACGATAATATTGCAACCTTCTTATCAAGTGACAGATACTCAATTATCTACAAGATGCACATTATTTATAAGTTACAATTATCTACTAGTTGTTATCTACAAGCTAGTAATTATATGCAAAGATTGTTACACCATTATAACAACTCCTACTGATAAGAACTTGCAGTTCGTACTCCACTTTATAAGTATCAAATTCTATCTCACCCTTTTCATCTCTCATTTTCACCACGTACTTACTTGAGTGCCATAGTCATTTGTTTTATAAATCCTCCCTCTTGTCCTCCTAACAAAGGGTGCTCACAATCTGACGTGCAAGATCATGAAGCTCATCTTGATCACGTCTATCCTAACAGGGATCAACTTCAAATTTTTGTAAGTACAAAAACCACCCTAAAAAACGGTACTAAAGACCTTACTTATAGTTATAGGGGCAAAAAAGAGAGTTATTCTATATCTAGGTTACCATTCCATTGTCTTGTCCACAAAAAACCATACCATCACATTCACACCATATATGCACATGATTTTGAGCATCATAGTTACAACATAACGATATTATGAAGTTCGATTCCATTGCTCTCTCTTTCCAACCATACCATAAAGGCTAAAGCAAATAAAAACTAATTAAGCAAGCCTTAATTATCGAATATCCTGAACTATGGTGAACGTTATTTGAAAATGTAAACACAGAATTAATGTATCATATATTTTTCTTAACAGAGATAGCAATTGTGAAGTGCATGCAATCTTTTGCTTTCTTCTTTGTAAAAGCAAAGAAAGAAAGAAATATCATGGAGGCATTTAACAAAACTTACAAAAAGTTTTACCGGGGTGTTTGTGATATTCTCCAATTAGGATTGGAGTTTAACTTTTGGTAATAAGCGAAATAAATTAAGATTTGTATTAAACAATATGTGAATTTTTTTTCTTTTTTCTATATTTTTCTCAGTTTCACAAAAAAATGAGGTGGATTTGGTAGAAAAAAAATTACTTACCACATAGGCTCCTCAACATGTGAAGATAATGATAAGGGATATTGTACGCAGTCTTATCCTTATATACAAAGAGATTATTTTCGGATTCAAACCTATGATCAACAAGTCATCAAGACACATCTTTATTGTTGTGTCACATTTGGTGAAATAAGAAAAAAAATAAGAAAAACAAAATAAATAGAAAGAGAAATTAATGAATGTGCAAGTGAGGTTTGAGTAATTTTTATGTAAAAAAAAAAAAACCTTTTTTAATATGACATTGTCCTATATATTTTTAATTTATATGATTGGATGTTTATTTAAAGTAAATTTAACTAGGTTATTTAATTTTTCAATCAAATAAATTAAATAATATAATAAAATTAAAATCAATTTTAAATTCAAAATTATTTGAGTCAGACATTTTAGTTTTTGTTTTTTTTATATAAAAAAAGTCATCATTAATTTTTCATTTAAAATGTCATTCACTTAATTTTTCTTAGTACAAATAATGATACAAATAAAATAAATATTTTCCATAAAGTCAAAAAGTAATTGAAAATCTTAAAAAACTAAAATAACTTCTACAACTTCAAACATAAATGTAAGAGTTTTCTGATTTGTAAAGAAATTGGTATAAATCGATTTGATTGTCAGTTACCATGAAAGACATACATGAGTAACTTCTGCATGCTTCCACTGTCCACACCGCGTGAGTATTAGCATTATGCTTTCACAAGGCATGCTTGCTTTCATAAAGTTGGTAAATAAAGCAGAGGCATTTTAAAATCAACACAGCACTTAAACATATGATCCTCCACCTACCTTGCGAACGGTCACTTCACATGGCTCCACAAAGAAAAATGTAGAGATATGTTACTAAAAATGCCTTGCCGACACTGCTACATGAAAATGCCTTTTCACTTTTGATTAATAAATAAGCTAAACTCATTTTTCTTTAATTTTAGTTAAATTAGTTTTAAACTATTAACTGTAATTAAAATATACAAACATTAATATTGTTATGTTAATTCAAGTAAAATTGTCAAAAGGTTCAGCTCAAATGATTCAGCAGAATACATAAATTATTGTGAATTTTTTAATAGTTTTTTTTTTATTTAAACAAGGTTAGCTTATAAAAAAATAAAACTGAATTTGAATTCTTTAAACAAGATTTAAGGTTGAAGTCTTATAAAAAAAACATAGTTGAGAAAAAAAATACCTAGCAAAATATAAAGGTGGTAACAAATTAAAAAATCTATAATATAAATATGTATTTACGTAAATTAATTTTAGTTACAAACTGACATTAATTTTACTTATAAACTCAATAATTCAATAAATATGTCTCAACTTACAAACTGAAACTTTGCATCAAAGATAACGTATATGGTCGATTATTCTGCAGTGCGTAGTCTTTTTCCTTTGTGTGTGATTCCAAAGTGGCAACTAAGTATAGAGAATTGGCAGTTGAGGGGGAATCAGAATCCGTGAGGTTGACGTTGCTACTTCTGTTTTTGTCCCCTTATCCTCCAATTAGCCCTATTTTTCTTCTCTCTTTGGGTTCTATGGGGGTTAGGGAAGGAAGGGAAGGGTTATCATCACTTTTATGCTTGTCATTTCACAAAAAAATTGGTCAAAAGATCAAAGATCCAATCATAACTCCAACTAGACTAACAAAAAAAGAGCTGAAGGGGGACTTGCCTTTTCTTCTTGGGGTAGCATTTGTGACAACCCTAAGCACTTTTTGGCTTGGAGTAGTAGTGCCAATTGAGTGAACTGAAGATAACATACACTTTAATTTTTAATCAACCGCATACTTTTTGTGGTTTTTCCATTTATGTTTCTCCGGCCGTCTACATCTTATGTTCATTTTAATTAGTAGGCCAAATTGACCTTATATATATATATATATATATATATATATATATATATATATATTGTAATGTTATCATCATCTATGGCTCATGATCAAATTTGGTTGGACAAAAACCAGGACCAAAAGGAAGTTTAATAGCCTTTGGTAGTGCGTGTTAATATGCAAACAAAGCAACCCTTGTCCAGTGACATGTGATACCACCCTTGATTTTCACATTAATTAAATATATAAGTATATGTATGTCTCGTTTGGCAAGGAGCATACTGCATCGATTAGTGCTAAAGCGGTCACTCATATATACCATTTGGATATACTTCGTCTATTTTAGCACCAAAAAAGAGAATTTCCAAAATCCATTTATAATTTGATTTAATTGTCACGGCTTGGATTGTAATATTGTACTACATATAATCTTCATGGCACTAATTAATTATCATTTTATTAGGAATTAATAGGATTAAACAAACTACGATACCGGTTATGCTTGCATGCAAATGCTAGATGAGATCCCTTTAAGTAATTAATTAAATACTTACCTAAAGTTACTTTGAATGCCAAAGTAAAGTTGAAGTAATTAAGTAGTAATACTTTGAAGTAATTAAGTAGTAATACGTTGAAGTAATTAAGCAGTAATACGTTGAAGTAAACTTTCACTACGCGCTTTATAATTTGGATTTGGAAATTCTACGTATGATTTTTCCAACCTCCAAAAGTTGCAATAAAGATTTGTGTAAATGTGTGGGGGCTTCATGCAGTCCTCATTTATTGTTTTGGCGCCAAAACTTTTCTTTAATTTTTTTATCTTTGTATCCTTGTGCAATCGCTTTCTGTGAGCATATGCATGTGCAAGTCTTTATTCTTAGGGAGAAGAAATAGAGTTGGACAGAGTTAAGCTTTTAATATTTGAACTTCATTTCATTTATCTTGTAAATTTAAGGGTCAAGTACAGTTATTTACTTGATACGAATACTTTTTTAGGGTTTGATTTGCCTGTAAGGTTGTTTAAAAGCTTATAATATATTATAATGTGTTAAAATTTAAATTTAAATCATAAATCTTAAATATTTCGTTAGTTACAAAGTCTCACATCACTTACAAAACAAAGTCACAAATTATTTATATACACCCTTTTCACTCAATCCATTGATGCATATTTTACAAGGACAAAATTGTAACGATCGATCGAGTACCTAAGTGGACAATACCTAGGATATGAGGATCCTAACATGTTTCTATGAGGTCAAAACATTGGTCATAGAAGAAGGCTTTGAGTTACTCTTGTCCTTTAGCCTCAACTAAGAGTTTGTTCCAATAGCCACAAAGTCTCACATTATTTAGAAGTCGATGCCTTGGATTTTTTTATATATAAACATCCTCTTACAAAGATAAAATTGTGATGATTGACCGAATACCTAAATTAACAATATCTCAAATATGAGGATTCTAACGATGTATGTAAACTTGAGGTTGTAACACCAAGCCTTCAAAAAGAACAATTATACAATTTCAAAAACATTATATTAAAATTTAATAATAATAATAAATAAATTTATATTTATTTAAATACAACATATTGTTAATCATGCTTAATAAAAAAATTTAAGTGAGTTAAATATGAAATTTCAAACTAAATACAACTAAATTTGGATAACACCAAATTAATTTTTTACCGATCAAAACCATTTTTTTTATCAATTAATGTCTTTTGAATTTGATGGAAAGATAAAAATTGTGAGTTTTATAAAATTAAAAGACTAGATGTTTTTATGGAATGACTAAATTGTACAATTTAAAAAATAAGAAGACTAATATTTATATTTTAAAATAAAGGGATCAAAATTGTATACTTTTTAATAATAAAAAGACAAATTTTATTTAAACCTAAAATTTTTATAATGATATTATGGGTTTTCATTCTAATTTTTAATTCATATTGTCGTATTTTTTATATTTTAGTTATATGAAAAAATTATCAACGATGTCTTTATTTTGATATTATATATTTTCCTTATACTAATAATTTTGGAATAAAATAATTGAGGAGTTTATATAACATTATCAAATACTAACAACAACTTCAGGGGCGTTGAGTTGATGATTGAGGTTCCTGGGAAAACCATGAATACTAATAATGACGTGTAGGATCGAAATCTAAGCATCATGAATCCTCACCGTCCCCGCCCCCAGGGCTGAATTGGACCCCACATAACACATTCATTCCTACTTCCTAGTTTTGTTATTTCTTTAAACTAGAAACATCTTTAATTAAATTCTATATAAAAAAATCAATCTTTTTAACGCGTTTTTTTAGTCTCTCTCGTGCCAACTTTTTTATTATGGCATTACCTTGTTAATTTTCTGTCAATATAATTAGTTTCTATCGTATTTTTTTTGTCAGAATTAATGTATTTTAAGTTATATTTTTTTTATAAAAAAGTCTTTATATTTTCTCTCTTTTTTCCTCATTTTATTAAGATCTTTCAATTATGTTTTCTTAGTCTTTTCCCCTTGCTTCGACTTCTATTTACTTCTTAACTATTCATTGCTTCCAATTAGATATGCAACATGGGTTATTAGACTAAAAATTTGTTGGTCCAAATATAATCGAGCCTTTGTCGAATCGGATAGGACTCAACAAATATAGATTTAAATTTGATCAAATTTATTTTTGCTTGATATTTTTTAAATTCTTACTTTTTTTTTAAATTACATAAATTTAAAATAAAAAAATAAAATTGGCCAATTGACCTAGCTGGACAAAAAAAAAGTCCATATATAATATGGGTCAACCCAATCAACCCATTTTCATGCTTGACTCACCTACTAGATCAAATCACTAACCAATTCATTTTATCATCTCTACTTCTAACATGTTCTTTCTTTTTTATTGAAAAATATTAATTGTTAATTTTTGTTAATGGAAAGATTTAAACCGACATGCCCAACAAAATTCTCCCTATACATGACAAACAAACTCGTACATGCAGATACCACCCTGGACCCGCTTTAATTTTGATAAAAAAAAATACCCGCTTTGATCGATGAATGATACGATCAATACCCAATTTTTCAATTAGGTACAGGTACGAGCTAGGTAACCGTATCCAACATGTATAATGACTATATTAACTTTCTTTTATATCATATATATTACTTAAATTACCCTTAAGCTTTTGCACTTTATTTTTATTCTTTCTTAAAGTGAAGACTTTTAATGTTACTATAGTTTCTTGAATAAATAATATATATTTGGCTTTGCTTTTATTTTTTTCCCATTTTTTTAAATAATAGTATATGGATAAATATATCTGATACATAATAGATACAGGAATAAATTTTTTTTACACCTATCAAGAACAAAGATGAGAATGAATTTTGAGGAGCAAAGATGCGGAACCACATATCTATCCCCATCTCGCCTTATTGTCATGTCTAAATTTCTCTTATTTATAAGTTTATAATTGGAAAAAAAATTAACCACCATGTTCAATAAAAAAAAATCAATTCATATGGCATTGAAGCACCACACACCAACCATGATTAAAGGAAAACTAAAAATTTGTTAAACTTTATTATGGACCATCCAAAAAAAACGAAATTGTAAATAAGTTAACAAGTTCAAAGATTAAATCATAGACAACACTCTTTTGTTTGGATGATATGTGAAGGGAAATGCGGAAAGAAAAGGGAAAATTTGACAATGAGAAAGAAAATTAGGAGGAAAATTTTGTTTTTAAGATTTGTCCATTATTTTTAAGTAAAAAAATTCTTTCCCATTTATCTTTTTCTATCTGAACATAGGGTGAGGGTCTGAAGGATTAAAGCTAAACATGTGTTACTTTCAAAGAATAAACTTATGTATTTATCAAAAAAAAAAATTCCATATTATATTCAATAGGCTTTTTCTCCACCGACGAGAAATTGTTAAGAATGTCACTGTTAAATATACACATGGAACGGGTGATGTGGCATCGTTGTGACATGTGTTGTTCAGAAAATCATTCTACACATTTTTTTTCTCCATCAGATGAGATGCTTTTTACGATATTAAATTTTTTAGCATGTGTGAAACTATATTAACATCACAATTAATCGTATAAATAATAAAAAAAATTATTTTTCATGCATCCGGTAAACTTAGTGCATATATATTTATTCTCAAGTTAAGTCTGGTCAACACTTACTTAATTACAATATATCACTCTTGTTCAAAAAATTTTGTAAATTATTATTATTATTATTATTATTATTATTATTATTATTATTATTATTATTACACAAATCGCATCAATAAATAGAACACAAGGTACATAAAAGGAGGCAGAAAATGAAAGGGGTGGAAGTTCTGAACAGAGACGGTCATGGTGGACTAATCAAGCTGAATAAGAGTGAGAGAGAAACTCGCTTTTATTATGCCTTAGCTTCCTTTCTTCTTTGATTAAAAAGGGTTTAATACACTCTTAAATCTCGCATTCCCCTCCTTAGTTACATCAAAATTTGCCCACTTTCATTCTCTTCATTCAACAACATCTTTCTCAATTAAAATTCCCTGTTTTTTTTTTTTTCTCTCGGTAACACACATTTATACTCACATGTTTTGTTGTTTTCCATCTGAGTCTGTTGTTGCTGTCTCATTCTGTTCCTAGGACTCAGTTGTCGATCTTTGACACAAATGGGGTTGTGAGTTTTCTGGGAAAGTTTCTACCTTGATTGTTGTTTTCTCTGTAGGGTTAAGGTAACCATGATGGGTATGATGAAAGTTAGCATCTTTGTGTTTTTTACCCTGATGATCACAATGGGTTGTTATGGTGTCACAAACCCGAATGATCTCAGAATTCTGAATGATTTCAGAAAAGGGTTGAAGAATCCAGAGCTTCTCAAATGGCCAGACAATGGAAATGACCCTTGTGGCCCTCCTTCATGGTCTTATGTGTACTGTTCTGGAGGGAGAGTCACTCAGATTCAGACCAAGAATCTAGGTCTTAAAGGATCATTGCCTCCAAACTTTAACCAGCTCTCAGAGCTTCAGAATTTGGGTCTTCAACGCAATAACCTTAGTGGAACATTGCCTACTTTCAGTGGATTGTCCAAATTGCAATATGCTTTCTTGGATTACAATGAGTTTGATTCAATCCCATCTGATTTTTTCAATGGACTCAACAGCATCAAGGTCTTGTCTTTGGAGGTAAACCCTTTGAATGCTACCACAGGGTGGTATTTTCCCAAGGACTTGGAAAATTCAGTGCAATTGATCAATCTTTCTCTGGTGAATTGTAATTTGATTGGAACATTGCCTGATTTCCTAGGCACATTGCCCTCTCTCACAAATCTGAGGCTTTCAGGCAACAGATTGACTGGTCCAATTCCAGCTAGTTTTAATCAGTCTTCACTCCTGGTTTTGTGGTTAAATGATCAAGAAGGAGGTGGGATGACAGGTCCTATTGATGTCGTCGCTTCGATGACTTTCCTCAGACAGGTTTGGCTTCACGGAAACCAGTTCAGTGGGACAATTCCACAGAACATTGGAAATCTAACTTCCTTGCAGGAGCTCAACCTCAATAGCAATGAACTTGTTGGTTTGATTCCAGATTCATTGGCAAATATGGACCTTCAGATACTGGTGTTAAATAATAACGGGTTCATGGGTCCAATACCAAAGTTTAAGGCTGCCAAAGTATCTTATGATTCTAATTTATTTTGTCAGTCCAAGCCTGGGCTTGAATGTGCCCCTCAAGTTACTGCACTGCTGGATTTTCTCAATAATCTGAATTACCCTTCAGGTCTTGCTTCTAAATGGTCAGGTAATGATCCGTGTGGAGAATCGTGGTTCGGATTGAGCTGCGATCAGAATTCAAAGGTATCTATAATCAATTTGCCAAGACAACAGCTAAATGGTACACTGAGTCCCTCACTAGCTAAGTTAGATTCACTCCTTGAAATTAGGCTTGCAGAAAATAATATTACCGGCAAAGTTCCAAGTAATTTTACTGAATTGAAATATTTGAGATTGTTGGATTTAAGAGATAACAATGTTGAGCCACCACTGCCAAACTTTCATAGTGGTGTGAAGGTTATTATTGAGGGTAACCCTCGTCTTGGTAATCAACCTGTAAGTAGTCCCAGTCCCATGCCTTTTACAAGCACACCACCTTCAAGTGCACAGCCTTCACCGCACGACTCGTTGCCGTCACCATCCCCACCTTCCTCCCATATGCAACCTTCTCCAAGGCAGAGTCCAAGCTCCTATTCGAATCAGTCTAGTTCTGTCCGGTTAAAGCCCCACCCAAATGGCTTCAAAAGATTCAAAACAGTAACTATAGTAGCTGGAGCTGCAATCTTTGCATTTGTAGCTCTTTTGGTTACTTCTCTCTTAATATTTTGCTTGAAGAAGGAAAAAGCCTCCAATGTTGTGGTTCACACTAAAGATCCATCTTATCCAGAAAAGATGATTAAATTTGCAGTTATGGATAGCACCACCGGAAGCTTATCAACAAAGACAGGGATAAGTTCTATGACCAACATTAGTGGTGAAACTGAGAGCTCTCATGTAATTGATGATGGAAACATTGCCATCTCCATTCAAGATCTACGCAGGGTCACCAACAACTTTGCTTCAGAAAATGAGCTAGGCCATGGTGGGTTTGGAACTGTTTATAAGGGTGAGCTAGAAAATGGCAAAAAAATAGCAGTGAAGAGAATGGAGTGTGGAGCTGTTAGCAGTAGAGCACTGGAGGAGTTTCAAGCTGAAATAGCTGTTCTTTCCAAGGTCCGGCACCGGAATTTGGTATCCCTACTAGGCTATTCCATTGAAGGAAATGAAAGACTTTTGGTTTATGAATATATGCCTATGGGTGCTCTAAGCAGGCATCTTTTTCATTGGAAAAACTTGAAATTGGAGCCATTGTTGCTGTCACAGAGGCTTACAATAGCCCTTGATGTTGCTAGAGCGATGGAATACCTTCATGGTCTTGCACGCCAAACCTTCATCCATCGTGACCTCAAGTCTTCTAATATTCTACTGGGGGGTGATTTTCGTGCAAAAGTTTCTGATTTTGGTCTGGTGAAACTTGCCCCGGATGGCGAGAAGTCTGTGGCAACAAAGCTTGCTGGAACATTTGGTTACCTTGCCCCTGAATATGCAGGTAAGCATATTCTGTACATTCCTGCTAACCTTGAAACAACTGTTGAAATGGACCATTATACCATGTTTTAGTGGCAATGACCACAATGTTCTCTCGGTAGTTGTTAGTATATTTCAGTTCGGATGTCCTTAAAATAACATACGTCCAAGTATAAATTGTTCAATAAGATGTCAAGTTTTCATTGTGTTCATTTTTTTAGGAATATGCAGATTAATTTAATAGAACTGTAGTCACATGTTGTGTGGTCTTTTCTATGTTGTCAGGCATGCTCTATTCCTTCAGTTGCTAAAAGCATAAAACTGTTTTTTCAAGACCCGAGGCAACTAATTACTTAAAATATACAGTTTTGTATTTATCTATTCTGCAAGTAGTGTTTGCACACATTATTTTAAGCAGTTAACAAGAAAATGATGTCTAACTATATTTATATGTTCAGATGTGAGTTGAATACTACGGAATTTGTAAGCAATATGATCTTCAAATCCTTGCATAAATATAAATGTGATTGAATTGAATCTCTACACTTGTTGAACTTCTCTGGTATAAGTTTGATGCGTCTAGCTTCCCACACTAATATAAGCTTTTTGTGAGTTGCAGTGATGGGGAAAATCACCACTAAAGTTGACGTTTTCAGCTACGGTGTGGTCTTGATGGAACTTCTGACTGGACTAATGGCTCTTGACGAGAGCCGGTCGGAGGAAAGCCGATACCTAGCTGAATGGTTTTGGCAAATTAAATCAAGCAAAGAAACACTTATGGCAGCCATTGACCCAGCTCTTGAAGCAAGTGAAGAGACTTTTGAGAGCATTTCTATTGTGGCTGAACTCGCTGGACACTGCACTTCCAGGGATGCAAGTCACAGGCCTGATATGAGTCATGCAGTCAGTGTGCTATCAGCATTAGTGGAGAAATGGCGACCGGTTGATGAAGAATTTGATTATGGCTCCGGCATTGACTTCAATCAACCACTTCCCCAGTTGCTGAAAGTTTGGAAGGAATCAGAAGGCAAAGAATCAAGTTATACAAGTGCACACAGTGAAGGAAGCATACCAGCTAGGCCTACTGGTTTTGCAGACTCTTTTACCTCTGCTGATGCAAGATGATTTGGAGGTAACTCCAGTGCAATTTGTGGAACTTGTTACTTTGTCTTACCAATAAAATTCACTTTATATTGGTCATTTCTGTGTTGGCAGCAAAAGGGTATAATTTATGTGTTTCCAAGTCTCTGTGTTTGGACTTTTAGAGAATACAGGTATGGAGATGTAGATAAAGAAACATTATTTTTATTCTTTTTATGTTTGGGTGTCTATATACAAATTCCAAAATCTATAAGTAACGAATCTTGGCTACAAGGTACGTTAACAATATCCATCAATAATGCTACATATGCTATTCATGTTATACGTGTTATCCATGTTGTACAGGCCAATTATTGTATTAAAAATGTTTGTCAATAGCATAAATTACAAATGTACTACCAAGTACCAAATGAAATTGTCTAGTCAAAGAGCTTGCTTGCTTAATTATTTTATACCACAACATGAATGAATAGCATTTGATGCATTTCGCCAAAGAGTTACGCAAATTTATTGTAACTTATTTATTTCACAAGTTGCCCATAGATGAAGAATTGAAAACATTAGCGAATTTGGGTGGTGAAAAGTAAAGGTGCAAAGCAAAACACGAGAATGTCACATGCACATGTTCTCTTTTTAGTGCAAGTCTGTGAAGTGTTAAAGCTATCTAACCTTGTGTTGGACCACACTAGTTAATCGGTTGAGGATCGAACTCGGTGGATCGGGGGCAACCCAACATGGCAACATATGTGGATAAAATATATATGTTTTATGGTAAAGATTAACAAGTCTTCTTAGGACATTGGTTAAAAAATTTAAAAAAATATATATTTTTATTGGGATACATAAAATTGTGTTCATAATTTTTTTGTTTTTTTACGATTTTTCACAATAAATATTTTTTCTTTTAATTTATTAATAGGTGCACATTCACGGTTAGCAAGACTCATATTGTGTAGCATTGAAATTCATACTACCACCAAACTTTCATGATCTTATTTAAGGTACTGTCTCCAGATTTAGACCCTTAAACCCGTGGTGTGGGACTTGAAAAGTACAATAGTTAGTTTGGAATTAAAGCACCTCAACTTTAGGTGATATCTTTTGGCTTGATCAGTCTTCAAGTAGCTCTTCGTAAGGTCCTTTTTGGAATGAAGACAAGGATTTGAACTTTGAAGGTGAATAAGTTCACTAAGAGGTCAGATGGGGTTCAGTGTATAAGCCGTGTGCTAGTGAGCAGTCTGCTAATTGATATCATATAGGGTAATTATGTGGCCCTCTAGAAGAGACATTAAATATGATAGAGAATATGACTATGAAGCCAGATGAGGTGGTTTTATGGTCATTGCTTGTAGAACTCAAGACGTGTTGAACTGAAGAAAATTCCAATTACGTGAGCTCTTTTATGATTACAAATATGCAATTAGTTAATAAAATGAACTGTTCATGAATTACTAAACTCAGACGTTATTATCAATGATCAATGATAATATTAGTTTTAGTTTTCGATTCTAACTCCACTACATTATGTGTACCGTGTACATGTATAACTAGAATGTGGGATACAAACACGAAAACGGTGCTAGTAGTGCTACACTTAAATAACTTGATTCGAGTTAAAGCTGTGGAAACAAGTAATGTCCCGTACGTTAACTCATAAATATCCTTTGCTCTTTTACCTAGTGAGACCTCAACCTTTGTGCCACTTATTTTAATATTATTTATCTAAATGCCACGTGTGCCAAAGTATTTTCTAGACTGCCACGCAGCATAATATGCTGGGGTTGCCAGCGAAATACGTAGGCTGATGTGGCGCGATTCTGAGCAATGTGCCAGTGCCCAGTCAGAACCGGGCAGGACACGTGGCAGTTGGAGGCAAATTCTGCAGAGGGCAGCGAACTACGTAGCCTAATTCGCTAAGTATGCTAGTGAACTAGTGCAGGTATGCCCTATTGTTCCGATGGAGAGAAGAACCTATGATTAGCTTTTCGGGCGCCCCACGTAATTCGCTACTGACACCAGCGAATTACGTCTCCTAATTCGCTAGGTGGTACAGCGAATTAGGCCTGCAGTAGCCATGTGGCTCCAGCTGACTGGTCCCCCTTAATTCGCTATTTGGGCCAGTGAATTAGGTATCTAATTTTGCTACTGACCCCAACCAATTACAACCACACCCCTCTATAAAACAATACCCCCATTTGTATGTTGTGTGACATTTTTTTCCATTCAAGTTGTTTAATTTTTTGTGAATCTCTGCAAAATGAGTGGCAGTGAGAATGGTTTAATCACTATTGTATATTATAATGGAAGGAGATATGTTGAACTGAATGGTCAAGTGTTCGAAGGAGAAAGCAAAATGTTTCGTATTCCTCCACGATGTAGCTATGATCATTTGATGAAAATGATATACAAGAAGTTGCGCTTACAACAGGGTCAATCCGTATCTCGACTTAGTGCGAGATGTGCATTTGGCAACCCGGTGCAGTGGGTTGGTGTGGATATTGTAGATGACGACGATGTAACCTTAGTTACTGACGCATGCACATCCGATGGAGAAAACCCCAGATTTATAGAATTGTATGCGGAAGTATATTGTGGTGGACAGTCAAGCAGTCAACAATTTGATGCAAACATGGGCTCCATTGACCTTAACTTAGAGCCGATGGTGAATTCGGAAGATAGAGATATACCCCCATCACCACAACCACCACCACCAACCCAACCATCCCAGGAAATTGATTTTGAAGATACAGAAATGATGCCGGCCCACGACCCAGCTTGGCCCATGGACAGTTCTAAGGAAGAGGTTGATGAAGGTGTTGTTCCAGATAATGACTCATCAAATACGGATGTAAATGGTGATTTTGATCGTGCTTTTGAAATCCCTTCTCTAGGGATTGTTGGAATGCAAAATCAGCCTTCGATTTTAGGTACGGATTCATAATTGTGTGTTACTTAGTAGTGTTAGTGTTAATATATTGTGGGTTAAGCATAACAATGTGGTCAATGTCTGATTATATAGGAGAGGGCAATGTACCATTTTGGTCTAACATAAGCCATTACACGAATATTAATTGGGCACACCCGGATTAGGAGGCAAATGACATGGAAGGACTGCAAGTACCTAACTGGGAGATGGGTCAAGCGCTATATAAGGGCCAGGTGTTTGGGAGCAAGTTCGACATGCAAATGGCAATAAAGCAATACTGTATGGCTGAGCATCGGACAACCGTAGTTGCAAAAAGTGATACGAAAAATATTATAATGGTTTGTGAAAATCATAATGACGGTTGTCCATGGAGGATAAGGGCATACCAAAAAAAGGCCTGCGGTGATTGGGTTGTAGGCATATGGAACAATGAACACACGTGCGTTAGTGTTAATCTCTCCCAGGATCACAAACAGCTTGACTCAAATTTCATATGTTCGTTGATCCTAGGTACTTTTAATTGTTATACAAAAATGTGTATATTTAGTGTGTCAATATTTAATGACTTCTTATTGTCTAACGAATTGCAAAAATGATTAGGAAGGACCCCAGTGTTAAAATCGGCCTAATTCAGAAAAGGATTTCAACAACGCAAGGATTTCATATATCATACAGGAAGGCATGGAAGGCAAAGCAAAAGGCCATTGTTAAGGTGTTCGGGGATTGGGATGAATCATATGCGTTCCTGCCAAGGTGGTTGGGTTATATGTTAAATTTTGCTCAAGGGTCTGCTTATAAGTTGGAAACAACGGAGCATTATGTTGATGGACAACTGGATAAAAGTGATAGGGTATTCAAAAGGGTCTTTTGGACATTTAAGCAGTGTTGCGATGCTTTTAATTACTGCAAGCCCGTTATTAGCATCGACGATACCCATTTGTATGGGAAATATAGGGGAACATTACTTATTGCAACATCAATTGATGACAATAATTACGTCCTGCCACTAGCATTTGCGATTGTCTCCGGGGAGGATATTGACAACTGGTCATGGTTTTTTGGCACTTATCCGTATTCATGTTACGCAGAAAGATGGAATATGTCTTATTTCATATCGGCATGCGAGCATAATGGCAGCGGTCAACAATGCCGAGTTGGGATGGCATCCATCGAGGGCATATCATGTGTTTTGCATTCGGCATTTGGCGAGTAATTTTAATCACAAGTTCAAGAATGTGATGTTGAAGAAACAGTTGAAAATGTTAGGTAAGCAATCAGGGGGTCCTTTGTGGTTACATGTACATCATCCATAATTCAGTACGTCTTTATATTTATGTTTTCTTTGTATATGTAGGTTATACAACGTCGCGTTTAGATTTTGATGTCGGTTTGGAAAAATTTAGAGAAGCAAGCCCTCAGATAGCCACATGGATTGATTGAATCCCAAAAGAGAAGTGGAGCGTAGCTTATGATGTTGAGGGACAAAGATTTGGTCACATGACAACCAATATCTTAGAGGTTTTTAACAAGGTACTAAAAGGCGCAAGAAATCTTCCGATTACTTCACTTGTGCGCTTCACATATGCTCGATTAGTGACATACTTTTTGCAACATGGGGGTGAGGCCCGTGACGAGATGGCCAGAGGTAATCATTTTGCGAAATTAGCATGGCAAAAATATTTACAGACGGTTCATAAATCCGCACACACAGTGTCACTGCTTACGACACACATAATAATAGATGGTCGTTGTCGTTATCAGAAAGAGTATGTTAGTGTGGTGAGTTCACTGCATACAGGTTTCCTTGAAGTCATGTGGTTGCAGCTTGCAGGTCCACGCACATCGATCCCACTCAATACATAGACCTCGTGTACGATGTTGCTTATCAATGTCAATTGTATTTGTCTCAGTGGTTTCCTATCGGAAACGAAAACTTCATACCACCTATTGCACAGGCCACCGTTTTGCCAGATGTTTCGTTAAGATCTAAAAAGGAAGGCCTGCGACTACACGCATACGCAACGAAATGGATTCGTGTGAAGGGTCAACGACTCGGACAAGATGCGGTTATTGTAAGGTGGTTGGTCACAATAAACGGAACTGTCCTTCACGATTGCAGCAGCAGTGACCTTTACTTCTGTGTTGTATGTGTGACAATTATTTGTTATGTTTCTATATGTATCATTAATTTCGCAATACAACAAATGATGGTATTTAAAACAAGTCGCGCAATTATGAAGTAATAAATACCAAATGTCCATAACAAATAAATATCAAATGTCCAAAACATCCAAACATGTATAGTCCATAACAAAATATTACTCGAAAAATTAAACAAACAATAAACAGCAAATAAAATAAATAAATGTCACTAAGCGTCACGGTTGTCCCCATGATATCCTACACATCGACTCATATCGTGCTCATACGGTGACAAATGACTTCGATGCCATGCTCCCCTCACCGGATTACGCATAACTAGTCGGTCGGGGTCGTCATCATGCTGCTCATCACCGGCATCACCTCCTTCTTGCATAGTCGCCGCTAAAAAGTCTGAAATAGGATCATCGTGGCTGCCAGAGCCAGGGTATGACATCTTATGTGTAGTATGTGGCGGAGGAGTCGGGAACAGTGTATCCACCTCAGGTGTGGGCTGTGCAGGCTTGTATAAATCTCCGGATGAAGTAGGTACTGATGGATACATCGGATACGCTGGAAATGGGAACCCTAGCTGTGGCATCGATGGCACGGTATACCATGGGGGGTACTGTGATGGTGGAAATGAATGTTGTGCACCGCCACTAGAAGATCAAACCTCAAAGGTAGGCGGCCAATAATATTGCTGCGATGGACCTGCAGGGTAGCTAGGTGCATAGAAGATGCCAGGAGGACGAGAAGGAATGGGTGGCAACGTGACAGGCCTATCTGCTACTGCAGGGGCTGACTGGTGCAGGGGCAACCCCTCATGACGAGCACGGCGGTTAGTGCGAACCACCGGAGGAGGGGCCTCAGTCTGTCGCCGGGGAGGGGGTGGAGCAACATCTCCTGGATCTGTGACTCTCTCCAAATCGTCACATGCGTCCAACATGCGAATCGCCTCATCATAAATCTGCCGCATGTCAAAGGCCCTCTGCGCCTGCGACTCAAGTGATGCCATATGAATAATAGTCTCAGCACGATCAGTCTGCACACCAAACATCATTCGTGTGTGATAATATTACATTAATATTAATACAGGAAACTTTCATGAACCCCATGCATACCACATGTGCATGAAAGGCGGCTGCCGGTACACCACTAACTCGTAGCAAATAAGAGGACAAACCGCCAACCATCGTCTAGCCATCTCAGCATCTGGTGGATGAACCATATCCTCAATATCGTATGGCCTCCAACGAATGTCCCTCCTTCGCATGACATCCATGTAATGATGATATCTGCGAATATGGGTAAATCTGGTTTGGCGCGTCTGATAAACGTTAAACCTGCAACAACACAATATTAGCAACATCAACATATACGAAGAATTGTAACATAAACTCACAATTTGCATACCTGTGTCCATAAATCTCCTGCTGCATCACATTCTGGTCCTCCACATGAGGAAAGGCTGGAGAGATAGTCGAAAATCTCGTCCAAGCCCATAACTGCAACAACAGTGCACATCCACCCATCTCACGTCGGGATGCACAGGTGGCCTTGCACAGCTCCCTATATAGACATGCAAGCACGGCAGATCCCCAGCTAAACAAACCTGTGCGCTCGAAGTCATCCAAATATAGCAAATATCGAGCTGCAACAAAGCTCGAGGCGGTGTTCACAAACAACATCCCCCTAGAATGCGTAATATCAACGCGCGGGTGTACCTGATGCGTCCAACCTCATTGTCGACATGGACGACATATACATCGAAATGCTCCCGTAAGAAGTGGAGCCCCAACAATCCTCTGTGCAAGTCCCAACCCGCGGCAGGCTGAACCCCTAAAAGGTCACCAACTAATCCACGGAAGTCCGGGTGTCCATGTCATTCGGATACAACCTGACCATCAGTCGACAGCCCCAGCAGATGGTGTACGTCCTCAAGGGTGATGGTGACCTCACCCATGCTCATGTGAAATGTTCGTGGCTCAGGACGCCATCGCTTAACAAGTGCCGAAACGAGGTGATGGTCTATCTGAAATAATAGACCAAACCACAGTTACATACACATTATAATACAACCGTAAAAATATAAGACACGCAACGTTTCACCTAGCATAAGCTTACCTCATGATTGCGTAGACGCGCAACATGGTAAAAACCCGCCTGTATAAGCCACGGGTGTATATCCTCAGGTATAGCATAGTGATTGTGTGTGGCCGCATGCCTGACATTAATCACACAATCCCGTGCGATCGGATCACTATGCGCATTCCACACAGTAGTGAATATATGTTTATCCTGTAACGTCAAGAGTGTTCCGCACGGATGGCCCAGGATCTATGACGCTCAACGGAGCCTCTGCTGCTGCCGGTGCTGGCACATCGTCGTCGCGATCCAGATTTCCCTATGTCTACCCTATATTAATTTACAAAAATCATTCACTAAATCTAGTTAACTAAATCTAATAATAAATTTTAAAAATATTTTTATGTTTCATTTTATGTTTCATTTTTGACAAAATCTAATAATAGATTTATACTAATCCTTTTATGTTCCATTTTTCTAATTAAATAAATTTTAAAAATTAATTATTTTACTTACATAAATATGGTTAACTATAATGTTTAATTTATTTTTTTGTTTTATATATTTCAACTAATCATATTACAATAAATACATTTAAATTACAAATTCAAAAAACTATTCCAACTTGAATGTCACTAAATCAAATTAACTAAATCTAATCATAAATTATACTACTCCAATTTTATGTTTCATTTTTCTAATTAAATAAATTTTAAAAATTAATTCTTTTACTTACATAATTATATTTAACTATAATGTTTAATTTATTTTTTGTTTTATATATTTCAAATAATCATATTACAATAAATACATACATTCAATTATAAATTCAAAAACCTACTCCAAATTGAATGTCAATAAATGTAATTAACTAAATCTAAATATATATTCAAAATTATATTTTTCAAAACTGTAAAAAAAAATGTCTATCAATTATACCATCCACACAATGACAAACTCAATTTATCATCTACCCTATAAATTATCAATGGTCTTCTAACCTAGCGTTCCAACAACATATCATCTAACCTAGTGTTTCAAATCTTATCCTCTAACCTAATGTTTCAAACCAAAAACCTATATATATATATATATATATATATATATTATATAACAACTAATATATGAAATAAATATATTATAATGAAACAAAATAAATACAACTTATTTGTTATATTGCACATTGATTGAGAAAGAATCACACACCAAAACCAAAATGAGCAAATCACAAAAAGCCAAAATGCTTTCAAAAATTTTAAAATTTTGAAAGGGAGGGAGAGAAAGGAAGAGGGACGATGAATGAGGGGGTGGGGTATATAACGTGGTCCACGTGACGTAATTCGCTACCAGTACTAGCGAATTACTTGCACGAACGACACGTCGCAGTAACGGCTCCATTCATTGGGTAACGCTCCACCTATTTCGCTAGGAGCTCCAGCGAACTTGGTTGTTGCCACGTTGGCTGACCGTTGGGCACCAACGTATTTCGCTTGGGTATGTAGCGAAATACGTGGCCACTAGGAACGCGCTACATCAGCCAACGTATTTCGCCAGACTGTCTAGCAAATTATGCCGCGTGGCAGTCTGGGAAATACTTTGACACGCGTGGCATTTAGGTAATTAATATTAAAATATGTGACACGCAGGTCGAGGTCTCTTTACCTAGTTCACCCAACCTGTTAATTTGCTCAGCCAAATTCAATGGTGAGTTAGGTCAATTTGTGAGTTTTTTTTTTTTATAAAAAAATTATTACTGAATAATATTTAAAAATATAGCAAAAGATATTTAAATTTAAACATCTAAGTTTTCAACTTCTTCTGTTTTGTATTTTTTTTTTCTGTTTTTCAACTTATTTTAGTTCAAGCCATGTATCTTGATCACGAGTCTCTTATTGACATATAAACCACAATTATGCCTTTTTACTTAAACCCTATCTCTTGTCAGTCAGGATCAAGAATAGTTGAATTTTGGAAAGACAATAGTTTGTCAGATAGATAAAAACTTGAGAGAAGGGACAGAGAAGGGAGAAATTTGTATTTTATTTTTAAAATAAAAGTAATTTACTAAAATAACCTTACTAATAAATTTATTTAAATAAATTATAATGAATTTTTATGTCAAAAAATTGTTTTGATTTATGTTATTAACATTAGTAAGATAAACTAAAAGTTGGGTTGAGTATATATATATATATATATATATATATATATATATAAGATGTGAAAAATAAGGATACTAATGAATATTGCCTATTTTGTTTTGGTTTTGCATAGGTTTTCTTCTTCGAAGGTAATCTTGTTTGAAGTATAATCAAATATTATATCTTAGCACTTCTTGCCACGTGAAAATTTGAACCTTCATTCACCATGTTGTGAAAAAATATTTTCTATTAGATACTGAGTTCTATGATATATGTCATGGGTGGCAAGGTGTAAGGTTGACTTATGTTGTGGTTTTCACATGTGTTGCAGTTGGTGTTGTTAGAAAAATAGAGAATAGTAAATAGCACAGAATAGAACAAGAAGAAAATGAACTAATTAGTGCTTCCTAAGGTTAACACAACGAGCCTATGAACACGTGCACTCGTGGCCTTAGGCTATGGATATCACAGAACAATTGCCCAACTCTTTTTAACTTGTCAAAACAGAAAGGAAATAATAAGCAAAACAGAACAGCAGAAAAGGAAGTGCAAAAACCAGAACAGCAGAGTAATTTTTCTGCTCTGCTCCTTCAACCGTGTGCATCCCCTTTTTAAATAGAATAATGGACTAAAACAGTTTCCCTCATTTTCTATAACAGCTCCATTAATCCCTTAAAATTTGCCTCACCACTAAAAGCCTTTTAATGCATTCAACAAATGCTAATAAAATGGATGTTTAAAAACTGATTTTATTAACTAATAAAGAGCATTTAAAGAAATTAAAAGGCAGAAAAAATGCTTCTGTTTTCCATTTTTCAACAATCCCCCACAAATGGTAAAACATGAAGAAAAAAAAATTGGGCAAAGAAGGATTAACACTTAAGTACCAATATCATAATGATTGAATTGATACATAGTGAAGTAGCGCAACAATTTTGTCTAGACAGTGAATTACTCTTGAACTACCATGGCTTCAATTGAGACCCCCACAACACATGTATTGCCTTAAAATCTGTGATATTCGCGATAGTCGTAACAAGCGCTTTAATGGCCATGCGCACACCTTGGTTACTCATGAGTGCTCTAGAAAAACTGTCCAAGTCTTCCATAGAAGGCGATCCACCTTCACACTCACGTAGGTGAATCCATCAAGTGCGTCTCAAAAGCACCACCATAATCGGCTATGGATTCATTAAGAGCATAAAATTGCTTAGCCTCATAATATAACAAGTGGTGAGTCCATCAAGTCCATCTCACAAGGACCACCCAACAATTAAGGCTATGAACTCATTAAAAGATCAATCTATCCACAATTCACTACCACATGTCATAGAGATGAGAAGTGTAGTGCTATAGATTGTTAATAGGGCTTCGTTTCACCACAAATGGTATCCATCATAGTTTCCTCAACACAAAGGCTTAAGCCCCATCTCCCTTAATGATTCAAGAACTAGTTTCCTTGTTAGACCTTTAGTAAGAGGATCCTCCAAGTTCCTCTCAGATCTTACAAATTCTAAAGAGATCACACCATTTTTCAACAATTCTCTAATTGAATTGTGTCTAATGCGTATGTGTCTCCTCTTTCCATTATACACACTATCCATGGCAATTCCAATAGCTGCCTGAGAATCACAATGAATAGAAACAGGTATAGACCGTTTTCCCCACAATGGCACATTTGTCAACAAGTTCCTTAACCATTCTGCTTCTTGTCCAGCTAAATCAAGAGCAATGAATTCTGATTCCATAGTGGAACGTGCTATACAAGTTTGCTTAGTAGACTTCCAAGATATAGCACCTCCACCCAAAGTAAAAACATACCCACTTGTAGAACTGACCTCATCATTATCCCTAACCCAATTTGCGTCACAAAATCCTTCTAACACAACAGGAAATTTACGAAAACACAAACACCAATCCATAGTTCCCTTAAGATACTTAAGTAAACGACGAAGTGCAGTCCAATGTTCATTTCCTAGGTTATGAGTATATCTACTTAGTCTACTCACAGCATATGCTATGTTAGGTCTAGTACAATTCATGAGAAACAAAACACTACCTATGATTTTAGCATATTCAGCTTGTGAAACACTAGAACCTTTGTTTTTCTTAAGATGTATGCTAGAATCATAGGGAGTTTTCACAGGCAATTCATCATAACAATTAAATTTTTCCAGTATCTTTTCAATATAATGTGACTGACACAAGGAGAAACCATTATCAAATCTTCTCATTTTAACATCAAGAATCACATCAGCTTCTCCTATATCTTTCATATCAAAATGAGAGGATAAAAACAATTTTGTTTCATTTACCACAGTTAAGTTAGTCCCAAAAATTAACATGTCATCAACATATAAACATATTATCACACATTCTAGTCCAATCAATTTAGAGTAAACACAAGTATCAGAAGAATTCACAACATAACCATTACTTACTAAAGTTTGATCAAATTTCTCATACCATTGTTTAGGAGCTTGTTTAAAGCCATACAATGATTTTCTCAATTTACACACTTTGTTCTCTTGACCCTGAACCACAAACCCCTCGGGTTGTTCCACATAAATTTCTTCTTTCAAATCACCATTGAGAAAAGTCGTTTTTACATCCATTTGATGTACAACAAGTCCATGAATAGCAGCCAAGGCAACTAGAGAACGAATTGTGGTGATCTTAGTAACAGGAGAAAAAGTATCAAAAAAGTCAATGTCTTTCTTTTGTGTATAACCCACAACTACCAATCTAGCCTTAAATCTGTCAATAGTTCCATCAGTCCTTAATTTCTTTCTAAAGATCCATTTACACTTAATTGTTCTACTTCCCTTAGGCAAATCAACCAAATCCCAGGTATGATTAGACATGATGGAATCTAATTCACTATTAATTGCTTCTTTCCAAAAGTTAGCATCAAAAGAAGTTACTGCCTCAAAATAGGTTTTAAGATCTTCCTCAATCAAGAAAGCTGATACAAAAACATCATTTATTTTATCAATATCATTGTTTTCAACCAAGAACGTAGTAACAAAATCTGGTTCAAAACTACTTTCTGTTATTTGTCTTTTACTCCTTCTAGGTTCATTAACATGTTCATTTAGAGTAGAGGAAGAAGCAGGCAAAGATAAAGTAACTGAAGTAGTATTAGAAGAACCAACCACCTCATTAACATGTTTCTTTAATGAAAATTCTTGCTCAAAAAATTCTGCATTTCTAGATTCACAAATAGAATTATCATTCAAACACAAGAATCTATAGGCAGCACTATTTTGAGCATATCCATTAAATACACAATCAAAAGTTTTTGTTCCTATGTTTGTCCTCTTGTAATCTGGTAGACCCACCTTAGCTAGACACCCCCACACTTTCAAAATTAATAAGTTAGGTCTAAAACCCTTCCATAATTCATAAGGAGTCTTATCTAGCTGTTTATGAGGAACTCTATTTAGTATATAACAAGCAGACAAAACAGCTTCCCCCCACATTTGGTTAGACATACCGGAACTTAATAGCATAGCATTCATCATTTCTTTTAATATTCTATTTTTTCTTTCAACTACACCATTTTGTTGAGGAGTATAAGGGGCACTAGTCTCATGGATAATTCCATTCTTTTCACAAAAAACCTTAAGAAAAATTGTCCCATATTCACCACCTCTATCAGACCTAAGCCTTTTAATTTTACGGTCCAATTGGTTTTCAACTTCTGCCTTATATTTTAAAAACATTTCTCCAGCCTCATCTTTTGACCTTAGAAGATAAACTATGGTATATCTAGAAAAATCATATATAAATGTCACATAATACCTTTTACCTCCTCTACTAACAGTGTTTTTAAAATCAGCCAAATCGGTGTGTATTAATTCAAGTAGTTCAGTAGTTTTGTCTGTGACAGGTTTAAAAGGCTTCTTTGCATATTTTGCTTCCACACATATAGGACACTTAGAAAGGTTATTTACATATGGTACATTAATCAAATGCATATTTTTAAGTTTCTTAATAGAAGCCATATTCACATGTCCTAGCCTACCATGCCACAAATCAACAGACTCAACAATATAAGCACAACCAGTCAAAGAAGT
>PYAF01006319.1:399995-419661 GCA_007407185.1 Glycine tomentella
TTGCATATTTTGCTTCCACACATATAGGACACTTAGAAAGGTTATTTACATATGGTACATTAATCAAATGCATATTTTTAAGTTTCTTAATAGAAGCCATATTCACATGTCCTAGCCTACCATGCCACAAATCAACAGACTCAACAATATAAGCACAACCAGTCAAAGAAGTAGCATTAGAAACAACAGAAATGGTGTTTAGTACAAACAATCCATCAGCGAGATATCCCTTCCCCACAAAATTTCCATTCTTAGTTATTACTACCTTATCAGTGTAATATCACTAAATTTAATTAAGGTATTTGGGTGATATTTGTGTAATTAAACGAATTTACGAAAGTAAGGGCAGTTTGGTCTTTGTTGGAGGTACGAGTGTAGTTAGTAATTGCTGGACGCACCCCTGTTTCTTGTTAAAAAGAGACAGAACACGTTTTATGTCATTTGCTTCTCTTTTCTTCTCCTCTGATTTTCTCTCCACTCCCAAGCTCTCTTCTTGCCATTTCCACTTGTTTAGTTGTTGGATTTACAAAACAAGCAAGGAAGAAAGCCTCTTTTCTTTGTTCTTTGTTGTTTTGAGCCTTGGGTGTTGGTGATTTGACGAGAAGAGTGGGTTTTGAATCTATCCATTGTCGTTCGGCGCCGCTGAACCGTGATTGGAAGCCATAGAGTGCTGGTCTACCCTCCAATTTGGTCTATTGAACTCTAAGGTTTGAAATCTCCTCCTATTTCTCCTTGATTCTTGAGGTTAGGGTTAGGGTTTGGAGTGAGATTGTTGAATGTTGAGTTTTAAGAGGGTGAGACAGTTTTTAAGCATGATTTGGAGTGGGTAGAAGTTGATTTTAAGCTGATATGGTGTTCCATGCATAAATCATACATGCATGTTCATGACAGCCAAGAACACCTATTTGGGCAATTCTGGTGTTCTGTCCATAGCAGGAGCTATCGGTGTCCAAATGGTATGAAACCGGTGCCATTTGAAAGCTAAGAGAGTTAGGTTTGTTCTGGAATTTTCATGCTATTTTTGGAGACTCCTAGAAATTGTGGTGCAGAGTTATAACAAACTGTTATACTTTGTTTTTAGCAGAATTTTCTGCTGCAGAGGGCCATTTTTCAGAAATCATAACTCTGTCTAGGATGATCCAAATTGAGTTTTTTCAGTGGCTATAGAAATGTGGGTATGTGAACTTCATGCCTGTAAAATATTAGCTCATTTGGACGAGTAACCTGGTGTGGGTTGTCCTCGAAAGATGGCTGGTTGAGTGGTCTACTGCTGTCAGCACTATTTTTAGTGCGTGACAGTTCTGGTTTTTGGTCTTCTGCAGAGGCTGTGGTTCATGGTTTTTTATGAAACCAGTTTTGTTTAAAATATAAGAGATATATTTTGATGCCTCTAAATTTTCGTGATTTTAGGAGCTTTCCACAAGGATTTATGATTTTTCAAAGTGGGTGTAAAATCTGTAGAATTTTATGCAGCAATTTATGCTTTTCCGTATGTTTTGCTAGAGATATATGCTTTGTACGGATAGAATGGTGTTTGATATATGATTGTATACCTTGTTAAGGCGTGACACCGAGGGTATCGGTGGCGGGTGCCACAGAGCAGGAAAAGAACCGCAGAGCTCGACTTTGTCAGGTAAGTTCTTGGTCCCTTTGGGATGTTTCCCACTTGCTGTGTTCCACCACACTCCGAGAGAGTGATGGTTGCATTCATTATGCATTCATTGATGGTTGTTGCATCTTCATAATGATATGTATGCTTGTATCTATACTTGAACATGTATGATGCCTGTTGATAGATTTTCTTGCCAAATAGATAGATATGGACCTCCCTAGGAGATGGTTTTCCTCCTAGCATGGTTGGCTCATGATTGAGGTAGCTCCCAGGAAATTAGTTCCCACAGACCAGGGAGATAGAAGTTGAGGTAGCTCCTTCTATTCTTGGAGGTACCATATATGTGCATCCATGCGAAGGGTCAGCACCCAATGGGATTGCACAGGTGAGAGTTCCGGTCTCACACTGATTTGGGCGTTGAGGTAGCTCCGCCAGGCGTTGAGGTAGCTCCGTCATGTTTGGATGCTTGATATATTGTTATGAGGGCCGGGTGGCCAGTATGTTTTTGATGCCTTGATGACGAGTGTCATGGAGAGTAAGCCAGGGTGGAGGAGATGCCTCCAAGGATCCTGAGCTTATTGAGATGTTTATCTCACCCCATGTGGGGCTTATGTTATTTTCAGGTGACACTTCTGGCAGAGAGGAGCAGTCTCAGGGCGGAAGGCCCCGGTGGAGACAGTGATTGCTCAGCCGTGTGGCAGTTGTGAGAGCCGAGTGGCTCAGTGTTGTTTTGATGATTTTGTGCCCCTGCAAAGGGAAGATGTGTGTGTGTGTGTGTGCACATGTTATGCTTGTATATGCTATGTATGTCCTCGTGTGAGGAAGGATCTTTGAGATCAAGGCGATGTATGCCTATTCTTTTGTATAGACACTTCGAGTGTCAGATGATGTATATTTGCATAACCAGTTTATGTGATGTAATTGATGTTTCCTCCTGATTATATCTGTTGAGATATTTATGTTGATCTGCCTATGGTTTTGTTATTCTGGATCAGCAGGGGCTTGTGTTGTCTTGTGATGAGATGTTGTTATGTTCCATACATAATGTAATCAAGAAATATGGTTTTCGATTATGCTTCCACAAAGTTTTTAATTAAAGTGATTAAGCGCTATTCTGATATACATAATAATGTTAATACACCGGGTGCACACGGGGTGTTACAATCAGCTTCAAAAACCAATTTCAGTCCAGCCCTATTAAGTAAACTACCAGAAATTAGGTTCCTACGTAAGGAGGGAACATACAAGACATCACTCAAAGATAAAGTTTTTCCAGTAGTAAGTTTGAGGAAAATCTTTCCTTTTCCAAGCACTCCGGCTGTAGTAGAATTTCCTATGAAGACACACTCTCCATCAGCAACATCCTCAAAGTGATGAAAAAGCTCTTTGTTAGCACATAGGTGTTTAGAAGCACCGATATCCAGAATCCAATCCACCTTGTTGTCCACCAAGTTTGCCTCCACTACCACCGCAGCTATCACTTCTTCATTTTCTGCTAGATGTGCTTGAGGTGCAAGTGGTACAGCAGGCTTTTGGTTCTGATTTTGTTGTCCCTGTCTCATGTAACACTGATATGCTTTGTGACCTGTTTTGCCACAAACATAGCAAATAATTTTCTTTTTCTGAAACTTGTTATCACCTTTGTGGATAGCAGTATGATTTTTTGTTGTCCATTTTTCTGGAATTTTTTCTCTTTTCCTTTCCCTTTGAACCTGTTTTGATCAGAAATCTCAACAACATTAGCATTAACTGGATTTTTAGAAAATAAAACATGCTTATCTTTAAGTCTATTGGCCTCTTCAGTCTTCATATGATTGATTAACTCTTGAAGTGACAAATCTCTCTTCTTGTATTTTAATTGGTTGCGGTAGTCACTCCATGATGGTGAGAATTTCTCCAAAAGCACATTAGCTTGTAATATCTCACAGATCTTCATTCCTTCATTTAGTATGTCACCAACTAGATTTTCATATTCATGAACTTGCTCCATGATTGGCTTATCATCCAACATCTGAAAACGTAGCCAATTTCCTACCACATACTTTCTTTTTCCAGCATCATCCTCACCATAACGTTTTAGCAGAGTGTCCCATATCACCTTATCAGATTTCTGATTTATGAACAAATCAAACAGATTATTTGTCATATGAGTCAATAAATGACCCCTAACAGTTTTGTTGTCCTTTTCATATTTCTTCTTAGCCTCTTCATCAACTTCCTTGGTTCCTCCAGAGAGCGATGTGACAACAAGAGTAAGAGGAGAAGGGTTAGCAAGAGAAACAGTCTCAGCAGAAGGGTCTTCAAATAACACATAATCAACCTCTAAGGTTTCAAACAGAATCAACAATTTTTGTGACCATCTCTTGTAATTTATGCCAACTAAAGGTTCCAATTTTGACATATCCGGAATTATTCTTGGTACATTCATCGTCATTTCTTGTTCAGTGCTGTAACAATTTTGCTTTTAGATTGTTAGAAAAATAGAGAATAGTAAATAGCACAGAACAGAACAAGAAGAAAATGAACTAATTGAAACTTTATTGTGCCGTGGAAAACCACTGCCCTGAAAGCAAAATTCGGCTAGACCTCGGTGCAATCCAAAATGCCGATTACTTCCCAAGGTTAACACAACGAGCCTATGAACACGTGCACTCGTGGCCTTAGGCTATGGATATCACAGAACAATTGCCCAACTCTTTTTAACTTGTCAAAACAGAAAGGAAATAATAAGCAAAACAGAACAGCAGAAAAGGAAGTGCAAAAACCAGAACAGCAGAGTAATTTTTCTGCTCTGCTCCTTCAACCGTGTGCATCCCCTTTTTAAATAGAATAATGGACTAAAACCGTTTCCCTCATTTTCTATAACAGCTCCATTAATCCCTTAAAATTTGCCTCACCACTAAAAGCCTTTTAATGCATTCAACAAATGCTAATAAAATGGATGTTTAAAAACTGATTTTATTAACTAATAAAGAGCATTTAAAGAAATTAAAAGGCAGAAAAAATGCTTCTGTTTTCCATTTTTCAACAGGTGTACCAGCTGCCAATCGATGAAGTTTTGGTTGCCAGACTGTGGCAATGCCAATGGCGATGACGAAGATCATAGAAGAGCAACTGAACTAAGGTCTTGAACTTGAAGATTAAACAAGTAGTAGGTAGTTGTTCTTTTTAAGTTGTATTTTTTTGTGAGGGATGACTAGTTGTTCTTTTTAGGAGAGGAAGGCTAGCTGGGAAACATAGTATTTTTTTTTAAAGGAATGACTAGTTCTTCTTATTAAATGAATCCTATTTTAGTTTTGCCTATAAAAAAAAGTGTCATTTCTCCGTTTTTGTGTGAAGTTGATGATGGGGATGAAATTTGTAAAATTTGACTTTAAAAACGGGTTCATTAGGCATGGAAACATAGGGTTACATGTAAAATACATTACATTTGGGTTTAGGATTTTTTTTTTTTTTAAGTGTAAAAGAAAGATATATTACAATGTGTGGGCACAAAGGGGTGCCCAAACCCATTACAAAAGGTAGCACTAGAGGCCACTGTACAAGTGAGTATCAGTATCGTTTAAAGTATATTAAAATGGAAATGACATTAATATACCGTAAACCCAAACAAAAAACGGTTGCACCTATCACAAAAAAAAAAAAAAAATCAAAGATAGGAAGGTGCTCCACGTGTTGCTCCACCAACAACATAACACTTAATAATAATCCTACAACCATATCACTCACATAGGATACTATGCCAACGGTTTGAGAATCTCTTGAATCTACAATTTTAAGTTTTGAGGTTTTCTCGGTGATGTAGACACTGTTTGGAGGGAACCGGACACTTGGGCACAAAATTTGTTGTTTTTAACCTTTGAAATACATTACATTTTCGGTAACAATGCTTAGCATCATGACGTTTTAATAAAGGAAACTAAATTTACATGCTTTTCAAAAAGAAGTAAAAAGGTTCTTGTCGAGTACATGTAAACTCGTAGATTAATGTGTTACATTCCAAGTGTGACCTCTATTTTGATTTTGTCACTCCGACTTGACATCCTTTATGATGAGGGAGAAATTATTGTTTCGGTTTTAATGCGAAATGATAAACACACATTTGATGGTATTTGTTAGTGAATTTTCATGTCAATTTAATGCATTTTAACATTTTTTTGTTGATAAAACTTAGGATATGGTGCAAGATTATGAAAGACAAGTGCTCAAGAGCTTCCATGTGGAAAAGAGCTACAAATCACATATTTTTTGGAAAAGAGCTCAAGATTATGATGTTGAGGGAGAATTCACTTTGGGAGTTTCAGTGCCAAATGATAAATCCAAATTTGATGGTATTTTTTGAGTAAGTTTTCATGTCAATTTAATGCATTTTGACATATTTCATTTGCAAAATTCACAGTCTTGTTCCATCCCTTTTGCATCACCTCATGTAAGTCATGTTCACTCAACTAAGCATTTTCGAACTGAATTAATTCCTCTTCTGTTTTCGAATTTAAAGACCTTAATTCCTCTTCTGTTTTCGAATCCAAAGACCTTAATTCCTCTTCTGATATCTCTATCCAAAATTTAGTACTATAATTTTTTTGATTTAACACATAAGCTACTAAAATTGCTTCAATTTAATTTGGACTTAAAATTAATTTCTCAATATAAAATTAAAAATGTAAAAAATACCAAAAATCATGTTAGCTGCTATTTCAACATGATTCTAAAAAATCCAACGTAAAACCAAACATACACAGTACAAAACCCAAAGTACATGCTCCAATGAATATACTGTAACTCATATATCCTGCTTCTGACTCAAATCCCATATCTCAAGAGACAACACCGATAACATCAAAATCATTAAGAAATATTGCAAACACATTGTAACTCGTTGAATACAATAGCAAAGTAAACACATACAATCAACTTACACATGCACAACAATGACAAGGAAGAAAAAGAGTTGAAGAAGTGTATATACACAATTGTACACCACAACACTCCCTCAACCAAATTTAAGATTTTTTAACATTAGGTTCAAGTCCTAATTCCTTTCTGGTTTTCCCCACAAACAAATCTCCTGACTTGATCATGCCAGGAAGCCTTCCAAGCACAGTCATGAATGGGAACTGTGCAACCGCTGTTTTCCTTCCAAGTGAAACTATAGATATTGGTGGTTGTGCCTTGTATGTTCCCAACTTACGCTCTTTGCCTCCTCCCTCTATCAATAGCTTCAGGTTCTTAGCAACCACTTGAGCATGAGCACTTGCATACATCCCTTGTTTGATTTCCTGTCACATTAAACAATCTTGCATCAATAAGGATTGCTAGCAAAGAACCTAGTTATTGACTCATCAAAAAGATCCTCATATTATTTCTCGGTGAAGATTAATCATCAGCTAATGAATACTCTGAACCAATGTCACGGTGACCCAAAAAGATCCTCATATTATTAGTAGACTGAGACAATTACAGAAATCAATAAACATTAAACACATGTCGTGATGCTTGAATCTATAGAGTTACGGATTTTGGATCCTTTTCCCCTAACTTAATTGACAGGGAAACAAGAGAACTAGGAGAAAATTAAGGTTCATGGATTTGCTTAAATCATGTAAACAGAGACTTTAGGCCTTTTATAAGTAAATAGGTGAAATAATTTCTTATTTTCTGGAAAGCTCTCCTGTAAGTACTAGTAAGTAAAACTTATAATCGCAGATGAACAAACCAGAAAAAAAAAAAAAAAAACATGATTTGTACATGGAATGGATCCTCTCCAGTATGAAAAGAAAAAGAAATTGACACAACTAAGTGTCATGATCTTGGTATTCATTTTTCAAACCTCAACTTCAAAATAGGAATATATTGTATTGATAAAAATCATTGAAGGGTTAAGATTTCATCTAGTGGTAAAGTCATTGTAGAGGATCCATTCTCCCTATTTCGTAACCAAATTGACGATGACACACGTGGCATTTGTATAATGCATATGGTAGGATGTGGAGGGAAAACTAAGAAAATAGAATATCTTGTTGAATTTGTTATAAATGGTTTGATCAGGTTGAAATATCTAGTGGCAGGGGAAAAGAGGATATAAACATCCTGCTAAAAGCCAGAATGACTTGTTTTTGGTTAATAGCACTTACTTGAACATCTGTAATATCTCCAATTGCAAAAATGTTGCTCTTGCCCTTCACTCTCAAGTGTTCATCAACCTTGATCCTTCCATCAGCATCCAAGTCAATGTTTAGAAGAGTTTCCCTAATCCATGCTGAGCCAAGTGGTTTCCCTATGCATAGAAAATGAAGATCTGCTTTTATAGTCTCTCCATTTGAAGTTCGATATGTCTTACTTTCTTCCGAAGAGGAGCTCACGTCGACCGATTGCTCTAGTTTCACATCAACTTTCTTTGATTTGAGCCACTTTAAAGTCTTACTTGAAGCTTTTGTCCCAATGTATTCAAGCAACCTTGTTCCTTTATGCACTATGGTGACCTTCTTATCAGGAAAATCAACGGCAATCTCTGCTGCAAGCTCAACACCAGTTGGGCCTCCCCCAACAATCAAAACTGAACTTGCAGATTTGATCTTTGCATTTTCTGTCATGGAAAATCCTCCTCATAAGTCAAATGAAACAAATAAATTGAAAATCACTAAACTCATAATCCAAAACAGGCCATATAAAATTGTTATTTAATGGAACTTTGACTAGAAATACATAACCTAGGTGTTGTGCAGATGCATTTGTTTATAAACTAAAAACTACGTACCCCAATGCCCGAAGGCTCCACGCTATGCGCAGGTAAGGGGGAGAGATATTGTACGTAGCCTTACCCTTGCATATGCGAAGAGACTGTTTCCGGATTTGAATTCATGATCAACAAGTCACCAAGACACAATTTTACCGCTGTATGTCAGGGTTCGTCCTCATGCATTTGTTTATAAACACTTATTGGAAAAGAAAATAATAAGATAAAATAAATTGAGCTTCTTCCATATGTTAAAATCACTTTGTTTACTTAAATTTTGTAGAAGGTTTTTCATCTAACTTCTCTAAAAGTTGAAGTGCATAAGTTGATTTTTAACTTAATGAGAAAATTCAATTTATTTTATCTTCTTATTCTCTTTTCTTCGAAATATTTATGAAAAAGTTCATCCAAACAAAGTCCTAATCTGTACAATCTAGCTTTGAACTATTATATTCAAACCTATAAAGGGCAATCATCTTTTCTTTTCTTTTCTTTTTTTTTGATTGGCAAAGGGGCAATCATCTTAAATTCACAGTAGATGAATCATGAAAAATCAAAAGTTATTGATAGTCCATTAGTTTGAATTTAGATATTGCTTTCTTTGTTTTGACTCAACTTAAAGTCTTACCTCCTTTGTATTGGTCAAGTCTTCCACTCCTGGTTTTGGGGATAGGTTCTGTGTGTCCAGTGGCAATAACAAGATAGTCATAGGCTATCTGCTGGCCATCTGCAGTCACCACTGCGGTTTCAGTTATGTTGACGGCACTGGATACAACAAGGTTACCCTTTTTGAAGTACTCTCTATGGTTGATCACTATCCTTTCAGCAAAAGTTGGCTCAACCAATCCCCTCAAACTTGCCCATGGAATCTCAAAATATTCCTTCCTGTGTTCAACAACTCTCAGTCAACGCAACCATATAACAAGCTCTATGTGTGCAGTGATTCATATTCATATGTATCAGTAACAGAACATCAAATATTTCTCAAACAAATTTTCACTCTACATGAAACATGATAATGCCTACTCTCTCAAATTTTGGGTGTGTTTGAAAAATGCTATAAACTTTTTTTTTTTTTTGTTTCCCACATGTATTATTCTTTGAAGACAATCTTGTTCGAGGAACTGTCATACACTGAACATGGATGCTTCTACCAAAGGAGCTTAAATCTTAATTCATCACGTTGTGAATGACTAATCCCTTCTGCTAATTCAATCCATAGAGGTATGGTTTTAAACTTAGTTGAACTTACCAAAGCAGAATAAGTTTTTTCACTTCTAATAAACTTCTAGAGGTAATAATTTTTCTTTTTAACTTATTTCAACAAACTTTTGAAGTAACCTCTTAAGTAACAACTCACAAACACTTAAATATTGTTTGAAATGAATCATAAATACTTGTATGCAATATTGAAAATTCAATTATGTAACATAGAAAAGAACATGAATAGAACTACAAAGAGACCATGGTATAGCAGCTACAAATAGAAAGAGAGAACTCACGGATCAATAAGGGTGACGTTGGCTTGATGTTGTATAGTTTTTGCAAGGTTGGCACCGGCAACACCACCTCCAAGGATGACCACTTTCTTCTCCGCCATTTTTTGTGCTTGAAATTTTCTCACCCTTGATTACAGTTGGAGTTTACGTTGTAATGATTGTTATGTTCTCACAAGATAAGGCATCAACATATATAAATAGATGTTTCGTACGTCATTGCATGTATCATCAAAGTGGAAATGTCAAATTTTTAATTTGGACATAAAAAAGACTAAAGCCAAATGGAAGCTGTAGCTTCTGTCAACTTGGCAGTTTCCACCTTCCTAGTACACAACCAGAAAGCGGTATTGCAACTTCTCTCTAATATATTAATAAAAATATTATTCAACAGAATCAAAAGACCCCACTATAAATTACATATTATAGATTATAATATGAAAACTTATACAACAACTTTGTACAATTTATTTTAAATTAAAAGAAATACTTATGAAATAAGATTATTGTTGACATAGTAGAGATAAAAAGAAAAATTAATAATTTTTTTTATTCGTAAAAACAAAGACAAATAACAAAAAATTTATAAAAATTCACACATATTATTCAATAGAATAAAATAGACTTCTTAGACAAAGAAAGAAACAAAATTAATATTACAAAAACTATTATTACAAATATTTTATAAATAGTATAAAATTTAATTAGAATGTAATAAATTACAGTGTGATGATTATTTTTATATTTTAATTTAATAATGAATAATATAATTATTGAATTATATAAATTATTTAAAATTTATATCCAAAATAATTTCTGTCTAATCAAAAGATTAAAAATCTCTAGAGCACATAAAAATTTAAATTCATAATACAATTTATATGATATTCGTGAGTCATGACAATGATGGCTGCTTAGAAAAGTTCCTTAAAAAGGTCTAGGTGCCAGCCTGCATATATAAGATGTAGCTTGCTACTTCAGAATTCTCAGAGGAGATTCAGTTTATGGTGAATAATAATTAGAGGAGATTATTCAAATGTAACGGCTTAAAATAAAATAATAATAGAAGATATTTTCTTTTTATTTTATTTTATATTTTTCTTTTCTTTTCGGTGATTGGTGTTAGGATTCGGGGAGAATGAGCTGGAGTTCCAAGTGGGAAACGCAGATTAAGCGCGGTGTGATTGCATGCTGGCATCAAGTTTCTATGACTTTCTTAGCATAATAGAATAAAAACTAAGCGTCTAAGCGTTTGATTTAGTCTTGATTCGTTTAGTCTAAGATAAGGTTTTATCTGTTACTTACATCAGCTTTTGACTAATTGGGTGGAGAGTTGACTTTACTCTTTCATCCAGATGATTTGGGCATTAGATTCTTATCTCTTTAAATTCTTATAATCTTATCTCTCAAAATATTATTCTTTTTTTTCACCTAGTTGTATGATATAATGTATGCCTAAGCAAATGATTAAATATAAATAGTTAATATGTTGAAGTTAGAGTTAAATTATTTAGATACTATTTGAGTTTGATTCTTAATCGAAATAATTTTTAATTAAATTTTACTTATCTTTCGATTAAATCTCAGATTAGTCAGTATCTTTTTAACAAGAAGAACCTAAGTATCAAGAAAAATAAAAATTACCGGTATATACCTTTCATGCATCCTGAATTTACAATATAAATACTCACGAAGAACTAATAACTACAGGATCCAGGTTAGTTTGGCCAAAAGGAATAGTTTTTTTTTTTTTCTTTCTTTCTTTTCAAGATATTTGTTTCTTTTTCGAATATTTTTATTTCTTATTATTCACCCTTACAATTATTTTGGAAAATTTGTAGTCTTTAAGTTAATGATAATTCAGTACTTGATAACACGAAATCTTGATTGGAAGGGTGAAAAGCAAAAATGCTCTCTTGTTATAATGCTTAAGATTAATAGTTACTGTTATTCCATGCAATAGGATTGATCAATTATACAGAAAATTCGTTATGGTGGGTTGGATTGCTTCCACTCCAGACAAGATTTGGGTGTTTGAAGTGAGGAATACTCTTTTGAAAGTAACATTTTACTTTTCATGGCAACTGGGCCCTTGATCCTTCTTTCTGACTTTCTTCTCCCACGTAGTTTGAAATGAAAAACCATTGATCGATCTCAAAACTGATGTCTTTGAAAATAGTGATGAAATTTAAAAGGGGTGAAATAGTGTGAAACAACCAGCCAGGACTATATTTTTTGTACAAGATTTGCCGGCGAAGCACCATCTTATCAAATTCAAATCACATTTTCAACTATATGCATAGTCTATTTCTCTTCTAATACTATGTACCAACAACAATTATTATACCTATATGGCAATGCCTCCTCAAGTGAGATATGTTATATGGAGTAAATAACATTATTGTATTCTGTCATGAAACAAGAATCTGAAATCCGTTAACATCAAACTATTTTCAAATAGTCTCACCTAAAATTTTTCTTATCCTAACTTGGCCGACATCAATATCAACATCAACATCAACATCACTGGTAATCCAAGCTAATTGGGATCGATGATAGATAAATCTAATGATATATACGAGGAGATTGAAAAAAAAGGAAGGAAAAAGAGAAGGGAAAAGAAAAATAAGATAAAAGAAAAAAAAAAGATGAGAGATGAAGAAGAAAAGAACTAAAAATTGATCATCATGTCAAAGAAAAAACCATTTTGTACTTGGAATGCACACTTAGAGAAGTAAACAAAGATAACTTTTAGGGAGTTAGTGGGTAATGGTGACACAAAATATGACTAGATAAAAAGATTGGCAAATTTGGTTTTGGGTGTCCTTGTTTTGGGTAGGATTTACTCATGGTTAAGATAAGTTTGTACCTTGCACTAAACGCACTTGCTTTAGCTACCAATAATAACATGGGTAGGATTTACTCATGGTTAAGATAAGTTTGTACCTTGCACTAAACGCACTTGCTTTAGCTACCAATAATAACAGAATATGAGATTTCGTGCATTACTTGTTTGTCAATTCACCTAGGCCTATTTGAGTTTTTTAAGTTTGAATATGTCAAAGCTCATACTTGAAGATACTATAACATCGTTTCCTTCCTATTTGTCTTTGTATATTTTATGTTTCTGTCATTACCACAATTATTAATAGAAAATTATTCGTACTTTTAATATTACAACGTACTATTGATGACCCTTTTTTCTAAAAATTTATAATTCAATACAGGTCACGCAATCCACTAGGCCACGGAAGTCAACAGTCTAACATGCTGAACAAAAAACAGTTTTGTACCCATCTGAGTTTGGTTAGGTCAGCTGGTAACAGAACGTATGAGGGAAACATGGCCCAGTCTACATCGAAATGGTGCAACAACAACAAAAATAACAATAACAAAATCCCATTAGGCTAAAAGCAAAATCAGCTATATGGATCGTATAATTTCATTCGGCTTAGTTAAAGAATACCAAATCTTCAGAGGTACTATCTGGTGCAGAAAAATTCAGAAAAGAAATGGTGCAGAAAAGAAAATTTCATATAGTATATCAAACATTCTGCAGACAAACCAACAAAGCATCCAATCAATTTTATCAAAAACCATATATATATGTCAATGATGCAATGGTTCCATGGTAACATCAGCATCCTGCTTCTGACTCACAATTCCATTTCATGATTTCTAAAAACACCACTTAAGCATAAGGATATTTTACATATAGTACAGATGTATTCTTTATAGGAATTAATTGAAAATACAGCAATAAACCACACAAACAATGAAACAGATCGGTTTTGTAATTTATATACACACCGTGCACGATATCTAGTCAAGCTTGTACAATATCAGGATTGAGTCCCATTTGTTTTCTTGTTTTACCGACAAACAAATCTCCAGACTTGATGAATCCAGGAATTCTTCCACCGATTGTCAAGAATGGTAACTGTGCCACCGCATCTTTCCTCCCAAGTGAAACTATTGCTATTGCTGAATGTGGCTTGTAAGTTTCAATCCTACATTCTCTTCCTCCCTCTATTATCACCTTCAAGTTCTTCACAACCACTTCAGCCTGCTGCTGTGCCAAAAACCCTTGCTTGATTTCCTGTTGTATGGATTTCCATTAAAAAACCTCGTATTAGGTGGCTTGTAAAGAGATTTAAATGCCACAGATTTATAGCATCTAACCAGTTTATATGGGACAAAATCAAAGAGACTCGTATATAACAAACCAAAGTAATACAGTCACATAAATCTATAGGAAATTATGCATATAGGTCAACTTTTAAAATTTTGATATCACACGGACACACGCTAACTTTTGTTTTTGAATTCAAGGATTCAAACACTGTCCCCAACAAAGTCAATGAAAAGATCTAAAGAACAATAATGAAAGATATGGGCAGGCAGTAAAGCTTCTACTCATCTAATCAAGACAAATAGAGTTGGAAGAATACTAGCTTCATTAGTTTATGAGCAATACACTCATTCATTTTGCATCAATATTTCAATTTCCCATAAGAAGAAACTAAATTCTGACCAAAACCCAGGCAATAAAGCATGATCTTAGTCTAGCTCAAGAGAAAAATACAGAACATCATGTGAACAGCAAAAGACTTAGTAACTTATTGAGTTTGTTATAAAAGAAGGTAACTGCAAAAAAAAATTATATAATTGTGAAAGCTGAATAAAAGTTACTAACGAAAAGCACTTACCGGAATATCTGTAATATCTCCAATTGCAAAAATGTTGTCCCTGCCCTTGACTCTTAATTTTTCATCTACCTTGATCCTTCCTTGACCATCCAAGTCATTCTTCAACACAGTTTCCTTAAGCCATGCTGAACCAAGTGGTTTCCCTATACATAAGAAATGACAATCTGCTTCAATGGTCTCTCCATTTGAAGTTTGATATATCTTCTGTCCATCTGTGAATGCGTTCAAGTCAACTGATTGCTCTAGCTTCACCACAACATTCTTTGATTTCAACCAATTTAGAGTCTTATCCCCAGCTTTTGCCCCTATGAATTCCAGCAGCCTTGCTCCTTTGTGCACTAGTGTAAGTTTCTTATCTGGAAAATCAACAGCTATCTCTCCAGCAAGTTCCACACCAGTGGGACCTCCTCCAATAATCAGAATGGATTGAGCAGATTTTATCTTTTGATTGTCTGCCAGAGAAAATGATCTTCATAATTCTGGAATTTCAAATACTATACTGTACTATGGCAATTGGCAATTCATTACACAATTGAACCCATTCTTAAAAAACAAATAATTCACAGAATCACAAAAACATTATGCTAAAATGAGCAATGTTAATGCATGATTCAATTGACTAAAAAACAACAATACAAAAGAATCCCTGACAGCTTTAAACAAGTTCAATGATATAGATAACAACATACTCAGAATTTAATCAGCTATTATGTGTTCTAATATTTCTTCCATGGTTGTTCAAGAGCTCCATGGTCCTTTTTTTTTAAGGAACACTTAAACCATATAATGCTTAATTTCATGACCTTGCAGCCACTAATCACTATGTATTATGTAATTACCAGGCCTACTTGAGTCCAATAGCAGTAACCTACTCTCCTCTAAGATTAACTTAGCAATTGTAATATCAAAAACACTAAAATCTGATTTACATTAGGCCCAACTTATTCTGCATCAGTTTAAAATTAAATTCATAATATTTGAGTTCCCCTTCTAAGTAAGTTGAACTGATTATCTTAGGCAAATATATATGTTCAAACTCACCTTCTTTGAACTGATTAAGTCTATCCCTCCTACTTTTGGGGAGAGGATCTGCATGGCCAGTGGCAATAACAAGATAGTCATAGCCAATTCGGTGGCCATCTGCAGTCAACACTTCTGTTTCTGTAACATTGACGGCATTGGAGGTAACGATGTCGCCATTGGTAAAGTAATCTCTGTGATTGATCACTGACCTCTCTGCAAAAGATGGCTCAACCATTGACCTCAAACTTGCCCATGTAATCTCAAAATATTCCTTCCTGCCTCAATCAGGAGAAAAAGCACACATTGACAAGTTGACAACAACAACAATAACATCAACCATGTGCATAAAAAGTTAAAGACTTCAATGTCAATTGAGTGTTTTGAACACCACCCCTTCAACCCCCCAACATATTTCCTAATGGCAAACACATCCAAAAACACACTTAACCAATAGAAACTTGGAAACTTGGGAGGTTGCAAAAAGCGATAAGGGTTCCAAAAATTGGCAAGGGTATAAAATGCGCACTATGCATTAACCAAAAAACACACTGCACAAACTTCTACCCATTAACCTTATGGATTAAATACAGAAAATGGGTGTCTCAATTAGCTAAATTCAAACAAAAAAATTACTGCTACAATAATTAAACATAAAAAATAAAATAAAAAGTTGCCGAGAATGTTTTGATTACGGATCAACGAGTGTGACATGGGCATGGAATTGAAGAGACTTAGCGACGACGGATCCCGCAACGCCACCTCCTAGGATCACCACTCTCTTCCCATCTTTTTCCATTTCGATCCTTTACTTCGTTTCTTCCAAAAATATTACATTTATCTACTGCAATTGCTATATATATGTCTGGTATTGTTTATTAATAAATTTAAAAAGAATTAACAAATAAGTAAATAAATAGAATCTAACATAGGTGGGTATACGCATAGTTAGATTGGCTGGCAGGACATCGCTGGTGGTGCCGTGGTGCTCTTGCTTTTCTGTTTAAATAAAAAAGAACATAAAATGAGAAAAAAAAATGTTTCTTTATAAACTTTTATTCGAAGTTTCGAACTATAATTTTAGGATGCTTATTCTTATGAAATAATTATGGATTTAATATGTTTTTCATCCATGTAAAATAGGTTATTTTTATTTTATTATTTAAAATTCATTTTTTTATCTAAGTATATGATAATTTTTTATATTTTACTATAATATTTGTCGATAGTCACATTATGTGAAGTGATAGGCGAAGTATTACATCATCAAACGTAATTATTAACATGTACCCAAATTAAGTCATATCCTTATTTTAATTATTTAAAAATTTTAATTTTTATATTTTATTAACTAATAAAATTAAAAAGAGAACGTGAATTCATCGTCTTGGGAGTGGCTTTCTGTAATGGCTGATGGTGAGTGTTATCGGGGTTGAGTATGACATCTACTAAGTGGAAACAAAACGAGAGAGTCTCATTTACGTGTATGTATTATCACATTCAAAAGAGAAGGCCAGAGCTACTAACATTGTTGCATTCACATGTTCGAACTGTAGCAGGTATTATGATTTTTTCGTTTTGTTTTTTTGTTTTCCCTTTCTGAGTGGCCCCCTTGTCTCCTATCACGTCGTTCTAGTTGTCCCTATTTTGTGAAGTTAAATTTGGGTTTTATTAAGGTCCAAGTAGGGTATGATTAAGGGTTGATTAGGGTGGAGCCAAGTTCGATTAGTTTATGATTTGGGTTCGAGTAGGGTTCGTTAAGGGTTCGATTATGGTTTAACTGGGTTTGATTAGGGTTGATAAGGGTTCGACTAAGGTCTAATTAATGGTGGAAAGTAAATTGATAAAGATTGTTTCTATTTCTATTGCAGGCATGACTTTCAAATTAAAATTGCATCAGGGTGATTTCTTTCAAAAAGATCCTATGATGCAATATGTTGGGACTTGCGATTCTAGAAGTGTGATTGATATAGATGTTTACAAGTGGTCATTCTTTGAAGCAATTGACATTTAAAAGAAGACTTTGGATATGGTGATCAACCAATGAGGCTATGGCGGAAAGGTGGTGATTATGAGTATAAGGAGATTACTATGGACAATCATGCATTGGAGCTGTCTAATTATGCCATTGCTAACAGTTGTGAGGTGGAGTTGTTTGTGGAATGTGTTGGTGGTAATGAGGGGGTTGTGGATGACAATTTTTTCTTGTAATTTTGAAGACAATAGTGATGAATCAGTGAAGGATGTCTAGTTAGATGACTCTAAGGAGGAAAAGGCAATTGGATTGGATGATGGTTTTGATTTACCTATTCCAAAAAATTGGTAGACTAGAAAATAAATGAATAAAGAGGTTGAGTATAAAAAAAGGTGTGTAATCCGAAGGAGGAAGGTGTTGCAAGTGATGATGCTAGAGCCAGTGTTTTTGTTCATAATGATGATGATAAAGCTAACAGCAAACATGTACATGTTGAATTAATTTATGTATTTGATGATTACTTCAACCAAGAGGAAAACTTACCAAGTGAAGTGCGGAGTGATGCACATTTTAGGCCGATGGACAAGGCTGATGGTGGTAAGAAGGCTACTGGTGGAGGTAAGAAGGCTGCTGGTAGAGGTAAACTAATATCATTGGAAGCATCCAACTACATCAGATACATCATTGTTAATATCCAAAATTTACATCCCAACCTACCAACCTACCAAATTTAAGAACACAACCATTCCAAGTTAAAACCGACACCTACCATTAGTAAATACACACAAGGAAAATTAGTTCCTTGTATCACCACCAACATTCATTGCAATTACAATGCTTAGTAAAGAAATGAATACCCAAAGAATTACAACTACAAAAACTAACAGCTTCACGCTATTCATTTCAACATCAAGTTTCTTCTTTTTCCTTTCAATTTTACTCTTTAATTGCACAACTTGCTTAGAAGATGCACAACATTCTTCCTCTTGTTCAACAATTTTTCCCCTCAAATATGTTATTTCTTCTGCATTTGCTTTAGCTTCCTCCATTAATAAAGCAACTTTCAGCTTCAACTATTCATTTGCATTTGCTTTAACATACCAGACCAACTCACTCCCCTCTGTAGACATGTTATTGCCAACCTCAGTATCACCAATCCATTGAAAAAATCTACAAGAACTTAATTCCCACATCACAATACCAAATAAAAAAGCAGCAAAACAAAATAAACCCTAAAATAAAACACAGAATTGACATTTGCTTATGTTCCAATGTGGACATCTCCAAAACCTTCTCCCCGGATGATTCACACTACGCGGTGTGAACATAATAGCGAGTACCTCACATTTGCACTTCACCATACCAGAGACTAAGAACAATGATGACGACCCACCATTTCCATTCATCCTCTCAGCCATCAACAGAAACACCCTTAGAGTTCAAAATTCCCAAGAGCCTCCCTTAGGGTTTGAAATATGCAACAACACCCAAATGCCTCCCTTAGGGTTCGAAAAGGGAACTCACATTCTCTTTTTAATTTTATTAGTTAATAAAAAATAAAAATTAGATTTTTAAATAATTTAATAATATATAATGAGATGGCTTAAATTTGGGTATGTGTTAGTGATTAGGCTTGATGACGTGACACTCCATCTATCATGTCATCACTTCACAGAATGAGACTAATGACAGGTACTACGGTGAAACATAAAAAATGTCTGGTACTTAGATGAAAAAATGAATTTTAGGTAGTAAAATAAAAATTACCTATTTTCTAGGTATGAAAAACATATTTAAGCCAATAATTATTATAAAAATGATATTTTTTGTATTTATTAAAAATAGATGAATTGGGTCAAATTAGTTTAAATAGTTGTTATGGTATTTAAAGTTTTTTTTATTAATTTAATGATCATGTGTCACAATAATTTTGTAATGTCTATCATCTAATCACAAATCATTGTTGATATAAATTTTAAGGTAATAATTATAAAAATCAACATACTTATTATACATGTTGATTTGTTATCGAATGACTATTTTATATTGTTACTACATAACCTATTTTTTCTTTTTTAATGATTCTTAAATATTTTATTTTAATGTTTTTTATATTTA
>PYAF01006319.1:440704-487322 GCA_007407185.1 Glycine tomentella
GCTTTTTATTTTATAGAAATGTTCTCTTATTGAACCTAAAGAATTAATTCATTCCCTTATATTTTTCAAATATAAAATAACATTAAAAATAGTTATTGAAAAATCATGATTAACTTTTGATTTATTTAATAATGCTTTGTTCTTTTTTGGTTTATTTTTGACAAAAGAATTTTATTCCTTATAATTCTTAATTCATATTCTACCAAAACTAAAATAAAAAGCTAAAGAATAGAAACATGTACTTTATACTATGCTAAAAGCCTAAAAGGGAGTTACAATTTGAAATTTTTATTTATTTTTTAAGCTTAATTATAGGAAAAGAAAAAATTGCAAAACATTATAGTAGTTTCTTTTATAGATATATTAACTTCTCCAAATTTCTCAATCAAAATATTTTTTTTTAATATTATTCTTTCACTTTTTATATGTTAACGAATATTCTAAAAATAACAATTTAAAATATAGAATACATCTTATTAATTAAAAGTGTTAAAATACTGGCATAATAGTTATTTTTTTTGGCATCTGATTTACTAATATCTGAACACTGTAGCATAGGTGTCAACTAATTCAGTAGCTACTTATTGCAAACTTTAACTAATGTATATGAATCTAAATTTAAAATTACACTTCTATCATATACCAGTAATTACATAATTTCCTTTTCAAAAAAAGTAATTACATAATTTGTACATATTATATATATATTATAAATATAAGATGGCTTTTTAGAGAAAATACAATAAAAATAACCAATGATAGCTATTGAAAACCCATGATAATTAATTCAATAAGTGTACAGCAGTAAATAATTTTAACTGTAATTTGATACACATTTTTTTCTTTTAAAAATCTTCATTAAAGTAAGTGACTATGAGAGAATTATTCTGTATATTAACATAAATGCATGGTACTTTCTTTATTATTATTATCATCATTATTATGGGTTGAAACTTATTTAACAAACTTCTAATATATTTAATATATAGTATTGACAACCCACAGTGTCCAGCTACACAAGTGACATTTTAAATTGCTTCGTACAGTCACTTTCACTCGAGACCATCATTATTTTTCATAATCTATATATGTTCTTTCTTTTTGTTTACTTTCATCTGTCCTTTTGTTAAATGGAAATGTTGAAAAGTACTAAATTCTCACAAAAAATAATTTTTTTCGTGTCATGTTTTCTTTTTCTGTTAAATAAAGACATCAACCTATCCGCTGATATCTATTGAAAATATATCCCCTTTCCAATAAAAATTAATAAAGATGCGAAGGGATGATTTTTTTATCGTCAATAATCATATATGTTCAGTGATTCAAGTGTTTGTTCTCTTAAATTTTATTTTAATTAAATAGTTCTTAAAACTCAATTGCATGAATAATGAAGTCTTAAGTGATTAAAAAAACGAATTTCTAAATATTACCAGATGTTATTCTTACCTATAAGAAATCTTATTATTGGGAAATATATCAATCCTCAACAATAACAATTGATAATATTTGGATAATTATTCCACCGAGTGAGTAAGTAAAATCTTAAAAGGTACCATGTTATACTATTTATTTATATGAATTTTGGAGGTAAACGAAGCTTTCCCTATTAATCAAGACCAAGCAATTAATATTTTTTTAAAATGCATCAAACTTTTTTTAAAGGAAAATGCATCAAACTTAGTTTGCATGGCTTGTGTTTCAATATTAGACTTATTGGGGTACATTCAACCAGATCAGAAAGGGTTGAAGATGGCAATCATAGCATTAATTAAATATAACAAGAATAACGCCAACCATATGAAATTATAAATTATTTTTAGAGTTTAATTTTTATTCAACTTAATATATTGTATAATATGTTATTGGTTCAAATAAAATTGTGCTCAAATTTTTAAAATAAGATTTGAATTTGAATTTTCTTAATAGAGATAAGCTAAAGTCGACTAGGAGTGTTTACGGGTATGGATCATTTGCGAATTTAAATTGACTCAAATCGATCTAAACAGTTTGGATTGAGCCATTTGTGTATTTGGGCCAAAATCGAACCAAGTCGATCAAAATCTTTCATATACAGATTGGGTCACATGTTTAGATTTATAGATTTAATTAAAATCGAACAGAACCGATCAAAATTTTTAGAATTGTTTAGTTTGATTTTAAATACGGCTAATATTGAAACTTCAAGTGTTAGAACTAATAGTGTTGAAACTTTTTAAGGTATTTACTTTCAAGTATATTTATTTTTTCAAGTATATTTTTCTATCATTTATTTTAGCAAATCTAGTTCCAACAAAGTTTATTGCATGAAATTATTTTATAGGAAATAGTTATGATTCAAACTATTATAGTAAATCTTATTGAAAAATATTATGTTTTAATTTGTTAATCTTATTTTAAAATATTATGTTGATAGTATTAAATGAATCAATTTTACTACTTTCGGACATTTAATAGTATTGGATATTTAGATGAATCATGATATAAAATGATAGTTCTAAGAAAAAAAAGTCAAATTTAAATTGGTAACCCATTGATCCGAACTGAACTAAACAGCTCATAAATGAGTTAGATTGGATTAAGTTTCAAAATTTTTTTTATAAAATCTTAACCAAACTAAATTGATCAAATTTAACCAGGTCCTGAATTTTGTCAAAATCAATCTAGGAACACTCCTAAAGTTGATCATACTTAGACTAATAATATAAGGATGAGTAAAAGAAATATATTATTAATTCGTTAATTAGAAATTATAATAAATTATTTTTAATATAATTATTAGTATAAAAATTTAAAAAATTACTATACATAATAATTTATAATTTACTGTGCAAATATATATATATATATATATATAATTTGTTTTTTCAAATAACAAACGTTTCCGTTCACAAATCACATTATCCATTAAATATAGTTCCAAAATTACTTGGTTAACTTGATGGATTCTCAATACTAATTATGGCATAAACATTAGAACTTCAAGCATCAAACCGTTGGTGATGTTTGAAATGTGTCTCGTTATGGCAATGGATAACCAATGGCACTTCGCCCACGAAGGTGACACCCTTTGTATATCCATTAATGGACACTGAGTCTTAAAGGAAGAAGAAGAAGATGAAAAAAAAAATGAAAAATAAATAAATAAATTATTTTTTTTATAAAAAACATCAATCGAAATAAACGAACAAAAATTGAAAGCTTGGAACCAGGTAGACCAGCTGTGTCTGTCGGCGAATAACCAAGAACACCCATAAGCACCCTCTTCTCTCTCTCTTCAAAGTCTTCAATTCAATTTGTGATATAGTTAGAGAGAGTGCGTGTGAGTGTGTCTTCAAACTCTTCAATTCAGTTGTGACATTAGTTAGAGAGAGAGAGAGACAGTGTATGTGTTTGTGTTGTACTTTGTTTTTTCCTTCAACTTGGGAACAAAGGTTGAGACTTTCAATCTTCTTCTTTGCAAATTCTGTAAAAAGCCATCATGGGTATGCTATTATTGCCCATTTTTGTTGTCATGGGACTAATGAGGGTCGATGGAATGAAGCTATAGCAGAGTGGAGAGAAGGATGAGAAGAAACCCAAATGGTGTTTGGGTTGCATATGATTCTAATCTATTGAGGAAGCAATGTAGAACAAGGTTGTTGCAACATTGGACGAAAAAGAACTATGGCTTGAACTATGGTTTCATTTTAAGACTTGGGAAGTGGGAAATGGTGTGAGCCAGATTGGTTGCTAGTTATTGGTTTTTGTTGGTTTTCTTGTTTTTGTTTGTTTTGTTTTGGGGGTTGAGGAGTTCAGTGTTGGTGGATCGAGAGCAATGGAGTCTCGGATGGATCAGTATGAGATCATGGAGCAGATCGGTCGAGGAGCATTTGGAGCTGCTATTCTTGTTCACCACAAGGCTGAGAAGAAGAAGTAATAGGCACCACTTTTTGTATTTCATTGATGGGGCTACGTTTTTTTGTTCATGAGAAATTCGTTGATGGATAGGTTTGTAAGTTTGATGACTGAAGCTTTGTTTTATTGGGTTGCAGATATGTGTTGAAAAAAATAAGGCTTGCAAGACAGACTGAACGGTGCAGAAGATCTGCTCATCAAGAAGTGAGTTTATTTTTTCCGTGTGTGTCTGCGTGCGTGTGCCTTTTGGTTATCTCTGCTTGTAGATTTGGATCAAAATCCTGGAATCTGCTTGTTTGTGGAGGGGATTTAACTGTTGTTGTTTGTTGGTAATTGTAGATGGCTCTTATTGCTCGAATCCAGCACCCTTACATTGTGGAATTCAAGGAGGCATGGGTTGAGAAGGTGAAGACCCTTAAAGTTTTTTGTATAATGTAATTATAGACTTAGTTTCTTTCAGCTAATTGTTAATAGTTACAGTATTGCCATCTCTGTTGTAAACTAGAAGTGTGAGAATAATGATTGTTTACTTTTCTGCTAAGCACATTCTACTTCTGTTGCAGGGTTGCTATGTCTGCATTGTCACCGGATATTGTGAAGGCGGAGACATGTAAGTATATGATAAGACCTATGAACTAGCAGTGTCATGTGGAAGGTCATAAATTTTATATGCTCAATCTGCAACAGGTAATATATAATTTTGTTATACTTATTTTCTCTACAAATCTGCAACAGGGCTGAATTGATGAAAAAATTAAATGGTGCTTACTTTCCTGAGGAGGTATGTTTTTCTCACGGTTGCGTGTGTTTATGTGTGTATTCTTTTCCCACATGGCCACATCTTGAGTTAATGTTTGAAAATTTTTGTGACTTACATTGATATTGTTGAAATTGCTCAGAAACTCTGCAAATGGTTCACTCAATTACTGTTGGCAGTAGAGTACCTGCATTCGAATTTTGTTTTACATCGTGACCTAAAGGTATAGTTGTATGAATTAAACTACTGTAATATGGTCTATGATTCTTGTCTTTCATTTGAAATGTAGTAAGTCTGATTTTGTTGATTCTGTTGACAGTGTTCCAACATCTTTCTTACTAAAGATCAAGATGTTCGCCTAGGTGAGTTCACCTACTGTCTTTGATTACATTGGAGATTGGAGATAGATTTTTAAGTCTTCATTCTGAATTTGTCTTAATTTTTTTTTATAGGGGATTTCGGGCTTGCTAAGACACTAAAAGCAGATGATTTGGCATCTTCGGTATGTGTAACTTTGGGAACATGTTATTTCTTCTTTGTCTTATGCTAAAAAGACCTAACGATTCATGCTAAATTTTTTCTATCAAGTTTCTAGCAGTGATACATTCTGCAGAGTTACAAATTAAGAGTTTTCATCTTTAAACCATAACTCTTTCTTTCTAGGTTTTGTGTGGACATGTAGAGATATACTAAGAAGAAATCAATTCTAATTCACATATAGTCATAAATAGTGTTTTTGGACATTTCCTAGTTTTTGTTCCCTAATACTTTATCCGTTCATGAGAACCAGAAGCTTCAGCCTTGTTAGTTGCTAATTGAGTTTTTCCACTATTGGCCAAGCCAAGGACTAATAATATCATCACAACTATGTTTAGTTAAAATTATCCTACTATTAAAATTATTTGTTCCTTCACACCTTACAAATCATTTATTTTTTATATAGAAACTAGAAGCTCGCCATATTTTAAAAATTTCCAGCTTCTAGAAGTTTGAAATATGATATTGCTTCCAATTTTTTAATCCATATGATTAGCGTAACATTCATAGACAAATACATAGTCACCACATATGGGATTAATAATTGCTGTAAATGTTTCTATGCAGGTGGTAGGAACTCCTAATTACATGTGCCCTGAACTGCTTGCTGATATTCCATATGGATTCAAATCTGATATTTGGTCACTAGGTATGTATGTTATAACCAAGTATCTAATACTTGCAGATTTGGTTTTGCTGCAGCTAAAATGAATTTTATTTGTTCAGGGTGCTGTATATACGAGATGGCTGCTCATCGCCCTGCTTTTAAAGCTTTTGTAAGATTTCTTCTGATTTTTTACTTTAAAATAGTTATAAATAGTATTCAATCTTTAGCAAATTCATTTAATGTAATACCCTCATGTCAGATATGAACATAATATCTCATCTCTGCATCGAAGTTAGCAAAGTTACATTTGCATTACAGGAAAAATAAGGTATAAGTTTGCACAAATGATCTAGAAATAATAAAACAGTAAATTTGTAAGAGTGAAGAAGTAGATTGGCAAGTAAACTTCTACCTGAGTTTGCAAAGCCACCACCTACCAGATCATCATTGTGTTCTATATTTTAGTTTTGTTATCCCCATATATGTGCTGGAGTTCTAAGTTTAAGCTTGTTTTGTAAACTATCTTAACTGCTGCTTGTTTTGCGGAATAATACTACTCAGACATTTAGTTTCGGTTAGGACTTAAGCAAATGAGGTGAACCCAACCCAAAAGACTAGTCCACTAGGTGGGAGAGCCTCTTGGCTTAACTATAGTTGCTAGGTCATGTTTGCTTGTTAGTGGAATATGCTTCATGTGATTCTCTGCAGTACATATAGATATTTATGTTATATGTATGTGGAGGTATTTCACCGTGGTTTATTTCTTGGCATTTAACGATGGCATAATGAATCATGTTTCAGGATATGGCAGGACTGATAAGCAAGATAAATCGTTCATCCATTGGCCCTTTGCCTCCATGCTATTCCCCTTCCTTGTAAGTTTCTATCTGCTTCTTTTAAGATTAATATTCTTTTGTATACTACCCTTTCTGATGAAATCGGGTTTATGACAGTGAGATACACCTGCTACTGGTTTACTTGTTCAACTTTTTTTTTTCCCTCTCTGCTAAGTATCTAAGTTGTAGGCTACTATAACTACAGGAAAACACTGATAAAGGGCATGCTAAGAAAAAATCCTGAGCATCGGCCAACAGTAAGCCACTCTTGAGAATAAATTTATTTCCAATGTGGAAATGGTTTACTATCATTGCTTTTCCTAAATATCCTCACTTTAAATTTTCACAGGCATCTGAGGTGTTAAAGCACCCCTATTTGCAGCCTTATGTGGATCAATATCGTCCATCTTTCAGTCCTCCAACCACCTGTTCTCCTGAAAAACCAATTTCTGCTGTCAATGATCATCCAAAAAATATGGCTGAAAGTCAAAACAGTAATAGTTCTAGTACTTACAAAGATAGTTTGATGTTAAATGAGAAAAACATTGCAACAGCAGGACCGAAGTGTGATAACAAAGCCATTGAGACGGATCAAATATCAATTGATGATGATGGCTCAGAGGATGAAAGTGGCTCTAGTAATGCAAATGCCAAAACAGCTGAGCAAGAGGTGATGAAACCATCTAATAATGAACACCATTCTAATGTTGAATCTAAGCAGCCAAAAACAATTAGAAATATAATGATGGCATTGAAGGAAGGAAAAGTTAGAGAAGCAACTTCTCCAATGAGAGGCAACCGCATAAAGGCTGGTGGTATATCAACGGAAAAAATAAACACAGAGACATTGTCTAAATTGCCTAAGCCTACTTTTATTGCTCCTAGTATGAAGCCTAATTTAGAATCACCTGCTGCACTTGCAAGGGCAAGCCCTGACCCTGCAAAAAGAATGATGGGTTCACATTATCCAAAGCATCAGGTACATTATCATTTGAAATTATCTGTTATCATCTCTTTCTATAGATTTCCTCATGACATTGAAATTTATTTATGATTTTCTGGTATTTTATTCCTATATGCTGGCAGATTCTGATGACAGAAGCCTCACCAAAAGTTAAAGCTAGACATGATTTAACTCCACCATCTACATTTGTCAAACAAGTAGAAGGAGATGGAGTTTCTCCCAAGCCAAGGCAAAGGACTCCTCCAAGCTTACTTAGAAGACCTTCATTTTCTGGAAGAATGAGGCTGGCTGGAATTGATGTTTCAAATGTAGCAAATGATACTGGGAAGCTAGGCACAAATAAAATAGTCCAGGAACCTGAGATGAGCCCTTGTCAAATGGCCAATGGCAATGTACCACATATTTCAAGACAAGTTACTAGAGAGCCTCAGAAGGCTTTTGTAAGAAGTTCCAAAGGAATGCAAACAGACAGCAGCAATTCTGCCTCATCTTCAGTTTCTATCCAAGGATGTGAACTTGCTGATGATGCAACAACTTTCATTGACATGAGAGAACAGATGCTTCCTAATCATGAGAAAGTAAACCACATTGTAGGTGTTGAATCATGTCCTGATAGGAGCCCACCTACAACTTGTTCACATTGTAAGATGGCTGAAAAAGTGCCTAAAGAAACCTGTGAGGTTACCGTGAAGTTTCAGAATACCAAAAGTAGTAATGAGAAAGTGAGTTCCAGTTTAACTCAAGATCACCATGTTGAGGATTCCAAGGTAACACTTGCTTCAGAATGTGATCTTGTCATAAACCAGACAACTTTATCTACTACCACTATCTGTGATAAGAGATCTGTAGACCCCTCTGCTGGAGCCACCAAAGAAATCAAAGAATTTCAAGATATAACCAAGGAAATTCTTTTAACCAAGTCTCCTAAAGAAATCCAAGATTTTCAAGATATTTCCAAGGAAATGCCTATGATCAAGTCTCCCAAACTAGCACCTCCAAGTTCCGGAGAAAAGTCTGTTCATGTAGAAGTTAGTCCAGTAAGTGAACCAGATATAGTTAGCCAGCCAGCACCTGGATGTAAGTCCCCTGGTGATGACAAATTCACAGTGAGGGAGCGACTGTCACCGGCGGCTGAAACTGTTCCTGTGGTTACCACTACTAAATTATCAAGCCAGAAAGTTTTGCAAGAGAAAGGAACTTTGTTGCAGAATCCAGCACAAGAAAGGCATGATACTGGCCATCTTCGTCCAGCCTTTGATGATGTTATCCATGTCATACGCCACAGTAGTTACCGTGTTGGAAGCGAGCAACCAGTTAAAGAATCTGTGGAGATGGGAGTTCAAAATGTAGATGTTGGTAAGTTCATCAATGTTGTGAGCGATGATTTGGAAATGAGGAACATAACCTCTCCTTTGACCACCCTCACATCTTCAAGTTGCTCTGATGCTGCAAGCTTGAAATCAAACATTTCTGATCAGCCGGAAATGAAGAACTTGAATACTCCTCCAGTCCTTAAATCTTCAAGTTTCTCCGATGCTTCAAGCATTTCTGATCATCCTTGTCTTAAGGAGCAAGATGTGAGTAACCCTTCTCTTATAGTTTCAGAACCTGATTCTGCTGAGCTCAGTAAATGCAACACTCCCATGAATGAAGAGAAACCACCGGCGGCAAAGGAAACATTGGATGTGAAATCTTTCAGGCAGAGAGCAGAGGCACTTGAAGAACTCTTGGAGTTGTCTGCAGAGTTGCTGCAGCAAAATAGATTGGAGGAACTTCAAGTTGTTCTGAAGCCCTTTGGGAAAGACAAGGTCTCCCCAAGGGAGACAGCTATTTGGTTAGCCAAGAGTCTCAAAGGAATGATGTCTGAGGAAAGTGGGGGACACTCTTCATGAAGAGGTATCTCAATTCTTATGTGACAAGTTTCACTTGTATTTGATATATTTGAAAATTTGCTCTTAAATAGTTCATAGCTATTCAAGTACCACTTGAATTAAGAGAACATAATGGCTTTGTCCCTTCTTTCATTATTGTAATTCTTTCAGTGCTTTTATGCAGTTGTAAATAGTGACCATACAAAATAATAACATCAAATTACGATCAATTGTATGGACATTCCGTGCCCCGGCATAGTTGTTAAATATTGTTGTACCAAAGAGTTGCTATGATTAAATTGAGCAAAGCAAAAAAACATAAAAAGGGTTTACTTATCAACCAGAAATAAAAAGCATACTTCAATTAGCTCTCAGATAGCAATGCTTTCTCAACATTATAACTTTCAACTAACATAAAAAATCTTCGTATGCTGGAGTAGAGACAAAGTGGTGGAATGTCATGTCATCATCAAAAACTACATGAGTTTAATTAGTTATTAACAGAATTTTTGACCTTGCATAAATTAGGTTTGTAGCTTTTGTTCCCTCATTTCCGCGTAGTTTCCTAGATTCCCTCCTTGAAGCATCGTGGAACCTTCCTCTTACTGGTTATATGTAGTATTTTGCTATATAAAGATCGCACGCGTTTTACTGTCTATATATGTGCGTTTTTTTATTTTTTTTTCATTCCTCATATACTCTTTTTTTTTTTAACAGCTTCACCTTCATTAACAACAGCACCGAGCCAAAACTGCACCTTCCAAAATTTCATCATTGATTAGACAACCTTCTTCCAAAATCCAAATCAAATGACTCCAACCAACAACACCGGGACAACAAGGTGCTGTGGCAACTCCTTTTTTCGCAGACTAACATTGGTGTTGGTCTTCATCTTTTTCATCATCATGGCCATCATCAGCATAGCATGGCGTGCCATGCATCCGCATGACCCTGGTTTTCGGTTGACATCACTTTCCATGACCAACTTCTCCCTCTCAGACTCGCAGGTACGAGGAAAGTACGAGGTTGGACTAACCATAACAAACCCAAACAAGATCAAAGCACAAGTGGTGTTTCACCGTGTCCGCGAGTTACAGCTTTATGGCGAGGAGTGGCACTCCATGGCTGCGGTGCAACAACAACAACAAGAAACCATGTTCATGGAGAAGTTTACCAACAAGAGTGTGAAGGTTGACATGGAAGTGAGGGATTCACGCAAGAAGGTGGTTCCTGATGTTTTGGTTAAGAACTGGACCAAAGGGGTGGTTAACTTCAACATGGTGGTCTTGGGTTTTAAGGTTAGGTTCGAATCTGGAATTTGGCCAAGCATGGATAAGTTATTAGATGTTCAGTGTAAGAATCTGGATGTGGGGTTCCTCTCTCCAACAAAAGACACTGGCAAGCTTTTGGGTATAGGGAAGAACTGCCACACAGTGAATGCTGGAGGGAGGGCATGATCCAGAAAGTAGTGCAATGCGAAGAGTTTAATTTATATACCCTGTTGTATAACTGTAAGACATTTTTACATAGAACATTCAATAAGATTTAATTATGTTATCACGCCATTTTCTTAATATGACGTGATGATAAAATAAATTCTTATTAGATGTCGATGTAAAAAATATATTTTATACTAAAGTAAACTCTTCTTTAAAGTATTTGTTATTAGTAAAACAGTATATTAGATATATAGATCAATTGTGGTGGTGGTGGGTGTAGCTAGTTTGAATATGATACTCAAAAAGTTAGTAAAAGACCTGGTGACTATGGACTACCATGTTTAAGTTCGAAGTTTGAATTAGATGAAATGACAAGAGGAAGAAGAAAAGGCAACCTAATGCCTCTAGATACTTGTTATATGAGAAAGGATATTGCATGTACATTATAATGTTAACTTTAAGGCGTTACAAGTTGGAAAAAGAAGTGTGGGGCCACAAATGAAGAAACGGCAGAAGTGGACGATCCTCATTTTATTTTCTATACTTTGTTTTACTGAACTTAAACATCATGTATGTATGTTGCTATATGGTTGTTGAAATTGTATAGCTGCAAAATGTAATGTAGATAACTTGAGAGAGAGGATTGCTATTTGTATCTAAAATCTATCTATTATGTTATTGGTTAATCGATCAGTTAACTATATAGCACTCTTTTTTAAAAAAAAGAAAAAAGAAAAGAGAGTTAATTAACTATCACTCAGAAAAACATGATACCATTAATATATGAATACATATATTAACAAATAAGTATTTTTCTGTACAGTACATGTGTTGGTCAGGTGGTATTCAAATGAAAGTTCTCTGCTTTTGCTTAGTAGCAATAGCATAAAATTTGTGTGCTAAATTCTAATATAGTGCTTTCTTATTCGGGTGTTATGGAATATGTGTAGTGGATCTTTGAAGTTTCCAGGTAATGAACTCAACATGACGCACCGGAGTTTGGAGAATCTAAATAGAATACAAGTTCTTTTGGAAACGTTGTTTTGTAAAAAGGCTAATAATTTAATATAGCTGATCGTTGAGACTTGAACTTTTTATATAGTTTCAGTATTTCATAATTCATACACTTGAAAAAATACATTTTTTTAGAAGGTTGAAAAAACGCGTTAAAGTTAAACTTTGGGTTTCATAATTCCTCCAATAAGTGAAAAAGAATTTTGCTGCAAACTACAACATATACAACACCGGAGGGAACCCATAAAAAGTTACAACGCATCATAAATATTGGCAATTCCCAAACATGAACAAGAATTTTTGCAGTTTCATTCTTTTAACAAAATTATATAAATGAAGAATCTATATATATGTTTATGTATAATACTAAAGTGCTTTCATTGAAGTAACCACTTGACATTTTTCTAAATTGTATCTTTAAATTATTTATTTTATTTACATTTCATTTATTTCGTGTGCATTGCGTTGACTTTTTATGTTTCTAACCTTTTAAGTTTTAATATTTATTTTCTGAATTTTTAGTTCTTAATGTTATAAATATTAATAAATGAACAAAAACTTAAAATTTGAAATATTGAAAATTGGAAGTTACGAAACATATATATATATATATATAATAAAAGTTAATAATAAAAGATTTAAAATTAAAGAGTTTTAAATAAATAAAAATTTAGAGAAAAAAATCACGGGACAGTTTTCGTAAGGACTTTTATATTATATACCTAACAGATAGAGGGATAAAAAATATTAAATTAAAAAATGATAACTTATTGCAAAGATATAGGCATTAGTTAATATAGAAACTTCATATTGAATGAAGTAGGGATGAAAATAGGTTAGGTCGTCTATCAGGGGTCTTTGGCCTGACCTAACCTAGCTTATTTATTATAAAGGTCAGGTTTAGGTTTTTTGAAAAGCTTATTTAAATAAAAAGGTCGGATTCAAGCTTTATAAAAAGTCTGTTAGGCCTGCCAGGCTAGCCTATATATATATATAAATATTAAAATTAAAAAGATATAAATTAATCTTTTTTTAAAAAAAATAAAATAAGATAAGATAAAATCTAAATAGCCTATCTTACTTAAAAGATAAAATATAAAATAGGAAATTTGAAATCTTTGTAGTAGGTTTGTAAAAAAAAAAAAAATATATATATATATATATTAAAACTAAAAAAATATAAATCAATCTTTAATTAAGTTTGTTGTGATTAGTGAATTTTAATCTCATATTAGAGCGCTTTAATTAATTTTAATTTTTTTAACTCACAAATTAAAAGGGAAGTATGTCAATATGTGCATTTCTTTATATTAAATTAAAAAAAGTATTATGCGAATTCTCGAAGTTTCACTAATATATAATATTTATTGTAAAATAGGCTTTTTAATAGGTTCATAGGCCAAGCCAGACTTTTAAATAGGCTAGGTCAAGCCTAAAAAAAAGCCTATAACAGATAAATAGGCTAGGTCAGACTTGATGTTTTTAAATAAGGCCAAGATCAGGCCTAACCAAGCCTGACCTGACCTATTTTCATCCCTAATCAAAAGTAAAACGTCACAAACAAAGATTAGGAAAAATAAATACTAGTACATGGGCTGAGAACACAAAATAAACATCTTCTGGAAACAAATTAATTAGTTAACATTTATTTATTCTAGTTAGGTAAAAAATGAAATAGAGGAGATGAAACAAGAAAATAAATAAATAAAATAGAAATAAATGTTATTTGGATAGACAAGGATATGAAGGAACAAAAGATAAAAAAAAAAAAAAAAAACTCTACTTATTTAAATGAATAGAATAGAAAATAGAAGAAAGAAAGAAATTGTAAAAAAAAATTACAAATAAAAAATAATGTGACTAAAAAACTTGAAGAAGAAAAAACATAGCGATTTCCTCCCCATTTCATGTCTCTTGGGCATAAATGTTTTTGTGGAACCCACCAATCTTACTTCACCCCTTTCACTTTTGTTGGCCTCTAATTTCATTTCCTATTTCATATCACCCAAGCCTGGCAAACAGGCGTTGGTGCCCCACACACACTTTAGGAACAACAAAGAAGCATAGTGCTAGGTATAATTTACAAAATACTAATAAAAAAACCCTATTTGTCTTTCATACTACTATTTACGCGGTTGTAATTCATAAATGCATTTGCGTCGCTATTGTTGCTTTCCTTTTCACCTTAATTTCATCATTTGGCGTATGATCTTATAAGGTTTGCCCCTCTAGTCTCTACCCTCCACAAAGTCTTTGATAACGCGTGGGACAGGGAATATTGAATTAGATGATGAGAAATCAACCTTCATTTTTTTTAGTTGATGAATTAAACGAGTATACTGATCCTCTTTGTACCGAGATCCCTTTTTAAATAAAAAAGAAGCTAAAAATAATAGTTAATAAGTGACCAGATGAAATATTAATACAGTAAATAGTGATCAAGATACTAATAACAATTCAATTCTCAATCATAACTATAAAAAAGCAAAAATATAAGAATAATCCTTAACTTATTTTTTGTTCTAAATGGAGCCCCTAATTTTTAAAAATTCTAAAATGGTCTCCTATAATTTTTTCTGTGGCTCATTTATATATTTGAATTGAAATGTTGAAGTTTTCACACAAGTCTCATATAAAGTGAGTATGGATTTTACTTGCCTTATATTTATTTGAGACAAGACTTAGTAATTCTCTAATATAAAGTGTCCATATATTATTTCTCTAAACTATACAATGCCAGTTATATGTCCAATACTACATTTTTAAAATAGGTTGTGTGATCGAAGTATCCAAGATCAATGGTGGGCTCCACCAGGGTGAGGCCTTCTGATGCTCCACCATAGCGAGGATGGCATTCTCGTTAACCAAGACCTAAAATTGAGCACAGCCCAAATCGAGATTTGAGGAATTGAAGGGGTGGAAGTGGAATACAAAGACTTGGGGAACGATGAGTGGTGGTGGGCAGCAGCAAGGTCGTTGGAGAAGGGGTGGTGGTCGACGAGGGTGAAGAAAGCTGAGTTGTGTTCTTGCATCTAGATTTGCCGCCAGTGTTGAATTTATGCCTTTGTGTTTGATTTCTGTTCTGTATGTTTCCCAGAACACAAATGTACAGCACAAAAGTACTGTGTGCTTGCTGTTTGATCACTCTAACTCTGCAACTTCAAGGATATCAATGGAGAATGATACCTTGAAGCAGACGATCACAGAGATACACCAATTGACGTGGGGTGTGTGCTCTGTGTAATTGAAAGAGAGGGAATTAGAATGTGTGTCTGTGTACCTTTCTCCATGGAAGATGTCCCTATTTATAACTTTGAGAATACTGACTTGAGTTAGTTGAATAGTGAGCCTCATACATTATCTATATATGGAGATTGACTGATAGTGGGTTTAGTGGCTATAGGGTTGTTATCTCCACTAACTTCGGTTATCTGAATAACTGATAAGTGACAGTTATAATATTTGTCATATCTTCCTATCCTTTGATGATTAAGATATTAGATATTTGAATTAAAAAGATAAATGAGCCTTTTATTTTGGCCAAGGGAAATTACCGTAACAGATGCCCCCCAGCTTGATTGGTCAGCACTCTGACCTGCCAAGCTGTGCAAGCAATTATCGCTGAATCGAGGTTGATGAGGATATTCAATTCTTGAGTTTTTAACCCTTTCTTGGGTTTTACCCTCAAGATTCAATTCTTGAGTTTTTAACCCTCTCTTGGGCTTTACCCTCAAGCAATCAATTATTGAGTTTTTAACCCTCTCTTGGGCTTTACCCTCAAGATTCTTGAGTTTTTAACCCTCTCTTGGGCTTTACCCTCAAGATTCAATTCTTGAGTTTTTAACCCTCTCCCGGACTTTACCCTCAAGATTCAATTCCTGCAACTTAACCATTTTTATCCCAGAGGGTCGTTACGATAATTTCTCTTCATTATTTGACATGCAAAAATAATAATATTTTACACATATATTATTATAAAAATACTATAAAGAATTATTTATAACGCTTCATATTAGAAAAGGGGAAGAAGACTTAACTTTTGCTTTAATATAATCTGTGTTGCCGCTCTTGAGACAAGATCCATCCTCATAAAGTGATGTCTTCTTGTGTTCTGCATCCATCATATTAGGATTTTGATTTGCAGCTGTTATGCTTTCACCATTATTAGGTGGGAATCGAATTTTATCATTTTCCATGGGCTCATCATCTGATTTAGCAGCGTGGATGAAGTCTCAACTGGACTCATTGCCTCGCAACTATATGTCCGGATTTGGCTTCTATTTGTGCAACATTCCTTGATTCTCATTATGAGTCGGATTCTCCATATTCCTCCATTTGAAGCGCTGCTCTATAAACTGGAAAAATCTTCTCAATGTGATAAGTAAAAATCATGGGACCTATCTCGGAATCCACCCAAATTCTTCACTATCAATAAAATGAGATTACGCAAGGGTTCCGACAACCATTACAATTAACAAGCAATTTCAACAAAAAATTATACCAAAACATCACAAGAGGTAGGCATACAAAATAGGATTATGTACGAAATTAATTCCTACCACTAGAAATAATAATTAATAAATCCCAACGGTCAAATTGATTTATTGCAAGAGAGGAACATACTGACCGAATTTAAGGATAATCCAACGGTTGATAAAAGAGATATCTCTTTCTCAATATCATTGCCCGAAACAAGATAAAAGAGAGCAGGAATTTTGATAACCTTTGTTTGCAGTTGAAACATTCCCTCTTGAAAACACTTCAATAAATGATCCGAACGGTCAGAATGTAGAAACAGATTTTAGTAATCTTTCCTCAAAGTTTGAACTCGATCCAACAGTTAATGTGAGAGAAATGTCTCTCGCAATACCGCTGTCTGCTTCAGAAAATGGATTCTGAACCATTTCGGTTTGGGATTTTCTGGTGATGCTTCAAGCTTCTATTCAAGAAACCAACCGTTAGATGTGAAGAGTGATGAGTCACAAACTTGTTGTAAAAGTTTCAGCAAAATCTAACGGTTAAACAAGGAGATAGAGAAGATTGAAGGATGACAGTTTTTGTCCTTCTCAACATGCGAATTTAGATGTTCTCTTTCTCCTCTCCTTTTTCTGTATCAAAGCGTGGGACTCGAAGTTTATCGTTCCCCACAGACGGCGCCAATGTTCTGTATGTTTCCCAGAACACAAATGTACAGCACAAAAGTACTGTGTGGTTGCTGTTTGATCACTCTAACTCTGCAACTTCAAGGTTATCAATGGAGAATGATACCTTGAAGCAGACGATCACAGAGATACACCAATTGACGTGGGGTGTGTGCTCTGTGTAATTGAAAGAGAGGGAGTTAGAATGTGTGTCTGTGTACCTTTCTCCATGGAGGATGTCCCTATTTATAACTTTGAGAATACTGACTTGAGTTAGTTGAATAGTGAGCCTCATCCATTATCTGTATATGGAGATTGACTGATAGTGGGTTTAGTGGCTATAGGGTTGTTATCTCCACTAACATCGGTTATCTGAATAATTGATAAGTGGCAGTTATAATATTTGTCATATCTTCCTATCCTTTGATGATTAAGATATTAGATATTTGAATTAAAAAGATAAATAAGCCTTTTATTTTGGCCAAGGGAAATTACCGTAACAATTTCAAGAATTTGTTCTTCTGTCAAATGTGTGCATTTTGGTGATACATGGATATAATAATTTTTTTACTGTTTTTAACAGCCAGGAAATTTATCACCGTAAAATTTAGCATCGAAGTTTACCTACAAGGACCAAAATCATTGACGGGAAAAAATATGAAAGATTAAGACTGATCAATTTTTTTGCTCAAGGACTAAAAGTAAAAACTAAAAATAGTTCTAAAAACATAATTAACTTTAACTAATTTGAAACATATTTTTTGTTGTTTCTAAATTGTCATATAAAATAGAAGTGAGGAAGTAATTAATATTCTCTTTTGCTTTTATCATAACTTGAAAGTTACAACTAATCAAGGCGTTAACCCACAAGATGTTAGGAATAATTTAAAGATTGAAAGTTAGATAAATAACCAATTTTTGGTTAGTTGAGTTAGTAATTTATAACCAATGTTTGTTACTTGCTATATAAGTAAGGTTCACAATATTGTAAACATAGAATTCTTCAGTTTTGCTATCAATACAGTTTTCATTCAATTGTGTGTTTTGTTTAGAATACATTTGAGTGAGTTTAACATTGTATTAAGAGTTGTGAGATCCTATACTTGTGAGGAATGTTAGTTAGAGAGTTTTATTTTTTTTTACATCAACGTAGTGTGTCTTCTTTCTGAGAGATACTTTTTTTCTTCTTGCAAGTTTTTGTGTGTTGAGTCTTCTTCTCCACCATTTTTTTCGTGAGGTGCGGTGGCTGGGTGAGAGTTCTGAAGTAGAAGAACAATTAAGGAAAAACCAACCGTGTACTCGCATTGTGATTGAAGAAAAAAGCAGGGTGTAGACATGGCAAGCTCCAGTAGTATTGTTCAGGGGTTCCTTCCAATCTTTGATGACAAGCTATTTGATAACTGGCGAATCATAATGTTGGCAATCTTTGGTTTCCAAGAAGTGCCAGAAATAGTGACAATTGGCTTTATAGAACCTAACAAGAATGTCATTGAGGAGCAAAAACAAACCTTCAAACAGCATTAGAAACTTAATAGCAGGACACGTTTCTTCATCTACCAATGTATGAATTCAAAGATATTCAATAAAGTCTCCAAAGCATCCACGTCAAAGGAAGCATGGGATATTCTAGTGAAACATATGGAGATGGAGAGAAAAATAAGAAGACTAAGTTGCAGACACTGAGAAGGCAATATGAACTTCTCATCATGGAGGACAAAGAATCCGTAGTAGATTACTTTGACAGAATTCAAGAACTAGTCAATGCAATGAGGGCCTGCAAGGAGATAATCTCATATAAACAAGTGGTAGACAAAATATTGAGAAATTTTCCACCAAGATTTGATCATGTAGCTATTCCAATTGAGGAGTCAAAGGACCTAAACACAATGCAGATTGAAGAATTACAACACTCTCTTGAGGCACATGAGATGAGGATCAATGAGAGACGATCTCATCAAGAACAGCCACTTCATGCACGATCCAATTACAAAGGGAAAAGAAAAAGACCATGGAAGGGAAACAAGTCAAACACCGCCACAAAGAATCAGGAACACGTGACAGCTGAAGGCAGTGAACCCTCCAAAGGAAAAACAACATGCCAAATTTCTCAGAAATCAAACTCCAACAATAACAAAGAGTGTTCAACAAAAGAAAGGTGAAATGCTACAACTGTCTGAAACTTGGTCATTATGCAAAAGAATGTTGGCAAGGAGAAAGTGCCAAGAACAAACCCAATAACCATGCAAATCTGGGTCAAGATGAAGGCTTGGATTCTGAACCTGTATTTCTCATGGCTACCACTATTTGCCAATGCTTGAGCAAAGATAACACTTGTGACCCTGGAAGCCAGCGGTTCAAACTTGTTGACAGCACAAGTCAACCTCACTATTATCTAAGGATTCCAAGTTAAGTTTCTTGGAAAACAAAATTTTTAGAAACCATTGAGCTCAAATGGTCAACACAAAAAAATAACCTCAGCAATATTAATATTAATATTGTAGATTTTTCTTGACCTGCATGTACTTGTAACTTAGGCTAATAGCCAAGTCATCAAAATACAATTTGAGTTTTTGTGCTTTGCAGGCGGAGACTGATATGAAAACAAATTTTATGTAATACACAGAGGGCACTGAACCATGAAAGAATGTTATTGTTTTATTGAATCAGAAGAAAACTATAAAATGTACAAAGAAAACTGATACATCTATATTACATGGGGTATATTCAAAGGGGTACAACGCCACAAGAATGGAGTATATACTGATTTGCTCGTGTTCAAGATAAATGCGTGACACCACGATATGGAATGGAAATCCATGACAAAATACAAAAACCAAATACAAGAAAAGTAGCTAGAAAAGCAGAATCAAGATTCAAAGCAAAAGAATTGCTGATCAAAAATACAAATACATGAAAAGTAGCAAAAGCAGAATCAATATTCAAAGCAAGAGAACTGCTCAACGAGGAGTGGAACCGGTGCAGCACTCACAAGAAGAAGCATCAAAAGCAGCAACACGCCGAGCGTAACCTTGTGCACCAAGGCACTGTAAACATCACACGAAGCAAGAAACGAGGGTGCTGCAACAATGGTTGCTTCAGAGGAAGTGCAGAGTTCAAACTTCACCTCACCACAATGGCATTGAAGCCTTTCCCTCTTAGCATCAACGCTGAACCACAGGTCCTATTGTCCTAAGCAAAACCACATGATGATGAGGAGTATGATGCTCCATAATGATGATGATGATGACCCCATTCATCAATGGTCAAAGACACATTTAGAAACTTGGCTTGTAGAGTTGTTGGTGTTGCTTCTTGTTGAAGAGAGATCAAAGTTGAGATCTTTTGTTGGTGGTGGAAGAGTGAGGCATTGAAGGAAGCGTAGTTGATGGTGCCACCCAAGTTGGCTGTGAAGTTGTTTTCTTCGGATGAGATGGTGTTGAGAACTGAAGTGGAGGTTGAGTGCAGAATGAAGGCAGGGGTGAGGGAAATGAAGAACAGTGATTGAAAACGTGATGAACAAGATCATCCATTCGCCGAGAAATGCAAAGAAAGTGGCGGTGTAGGCGCGGTTCGACGTGGAATCGTCGCAAGGGTGGTGTAGAGGTGATGATGATGATTCATTTTTGTGATCATCCATGGCTGAAAGATTTGGTGCAAGAATGGAAAAAGAGATGGTAACAGAACGCAATTAAAGTTCTCAAAATGTGTTTATCAAGATGAAGATAAATGCTTTTTTATGTGCTAATCCCTTTACATGCATGCGATTAAGAAGTGTATAGAATGAGCTTGTTTTTTGTTTATTTAAATGGGCTTGTTTTGGTTAACTCATGCTCACGGGCATCAGCGAGATTTGGTTCATATGAAGGAATTAAGCAGAAGTGAAGTAAGTGATTTTAAGTGTTGATGAAAAAATGAGCTGTTAATATTTTAATGCATTCATAATAATTTGTTATTAATGTAAAAAAAATGGTGATTGATTTTCTTATCAGATAATTAGAGTCAGATCCAAAACACTCACATTGCCGCAGTAGATCATATGTATATTATTAGCTGAAATATCTTTCATGTATTAAACTAGTGTTATTAGTCCGTATATCACAGATTTTTGTTTTTTATTTAGACTACAGTCTACAGGTATGTTTTATAGAAAATAATCATATTAAGCTGTCATATAAGTAGTCAATATAGCACTGAGTGCATAGATCAACTGGAACAGAATTGTTCTAACTTCACCAGAGATTCGAGAACCTGGTATGAAACTGTTAGATAGTGGTATTAAAAGTTTCTCACCCATAATGATCCCACAAGACTCAAACAGAATTAGCTCATGTGAAAGATACATGTCTTTTTTACCAAAAAAGCATCATAGTCAATATGAATGTGTTATGTTGGCAAGCTGAACCATAAGTGGATGTAGCAAGCTGGAGCTGGAGTATACATGGTAAGAGACAGGTATGTGTAGTTTGTTTTCGTTTGCAGGGGAACCTTGTAAAGTATGCAAACAAACATATATTCAAAGGGTGAAGAATTCAGTATCATTTGTAGCCAATAAGTGCGCGGCAACAAAAAGTCAATCTCCTCGGGGAGATTGTGGATGTTTGCAAATTGCAATCCATCGTCCATAGCTATTTCAAAATCAATCTTAGTTCCTAGTAGTTCAACATGTGAATTATTTCCCTTACTCAATATTTATTGCCATGTGTTTTGGTGTTATGGACTGAACTTGGGCTCAATCTGTTTTAGGACTCTTTCAAAGCCCAAATGGACAAATGGTGATACCTAACTCCATAAAAAGTACTAATACTTTTATCTTTTGAATATCAATTATTTTAACGAGTTAACAACTTATCATTACTTAATAAGAGGGAAAATTAAGGGGAAAAAGACGAGAAAATGGTGTTTGATGAAATTTTCTTAAATTTATAGTTAAATTTTATACTATCAACTAATCAGAAATCATTATTGATATAATTTATAAAATTTTTAAAAGTTAATAAATTTATCATATATGATTATTCTAATTAACAATTTAAAGATTTTTTATACACTTTAAGTGCATAGATTATTTACTCATAGTTAATTGATAGTTGTTAGAATATTTATAAATGAGCTACTTAGTGTAATATGGGAGGAAGTTTGGAGTTTTACCAACATTTTTATATTAGCATTGCTCTACAATTGACATTGAAGTTGCTCTCTCCTGCTTAATTTTGCATCATATTACTCATTTGGACGTGACTTTATCATTTTAGGTGCATTTTGGAACTCAATTCAAACACACACTATGTCATATAAACAAAGCTCAAGGCGGAGGAGTGTAAATTTCTATAAAACTAATATGTTACTAAGTTGATACAAATGAGATGGAGTGTATATTTAAATAAGTTTCGAGAGTATAATTTAAATAAAACTCAAGGTAGTGGAATATAATTACTCTATTTAATATTATAAATAATAACTTATGGGTGACTATTAATATAAAAATAAATTAGGTTTAATTACTCATTTGATATTTATATCTACACAATATATATTTTATTGCTACACCTAAAAACTAGTCATTTTTTTTTCTTATACATGCATTTTTTTTAACTTGTTTTAATCTCTGTCCATAAATTTGATGGTAGGGACTAAAACAGAATTTTAAAAAATGTAAATATAGAAACTAAAACTAGTAGTTTTTAGTTGTATGAACTAAAACATAAAGATTGTGCAGTTATAAAAGTCAAATGAGCAATTAAACTAATTAAATATTATTTATTTTGTAAACCCGTTCATCACACATGCATCGCACAAGCACGAAATTTTTTAGTTGATTTTTTATTCCCTGTTTGGTATTCCCTCTTATTATAACTTTGGTTACTACACGATGGTTTATTCACCCAAAGTTACAATGGATAAGTTTTTGGATTGAAAATTATTCCTTACTTTCGCCATTTTATCATATGCTTTTCCTTCCCTTTAATTAATTTAAGATTTTTTCAATTGGAATCTCACATCAGTGTGCCTAGGGATTTCATGCTACTGTCTATTATTGCTTTATTCCTATATCGCTTTTTTATTTTGTCTGTTCCCTTTAATTTTGAATCATTTTCTGATCAAGAGAAAAGATTTTGTATCCTTGTAATGGTTTATGGGATATTCAAAGTGTAGGTTCCAAGAAAATTCTACTGCCCCTTTTCTTCATTTGCAAAATTGCAAGAGTCATTGTCACTGAAGAAGAAATGAAAATGGGCAAAGGAAGATAAATATGAAGCAAGTCTCAAAATATTGAACCTTGCTCGATTGCTCTAAAGGCATATCCTTAGCTTGTGTGGGCCAAAAAGGCCTCATCTTTTATTATTCAAGATACTACTGCTTTGAAATTATGAAGTTATTATAACTTAGAAACTCGGGCGCTAAAAATTCTTATCTCAGTGCTTAATTAATTAAGTTAAGTGGATAATGAATGAACTGCAGAAAAAATAACATTTGTTATTTTGATTAGTTGACTAAAATGAGTATCTTACTTCTTCTGTCCTGGCAATGCTAGTAATCTGAGTTGATAATTTGTTCCTTGAAGATCATAGGCAAATGTTGATTATAGAGTAAATCAACATTTCAGTTTTTAAAATTGTGATTCATTATTACTTTAGTTTTTATAATAAACCAAATTTTGAAAAAGTTTTGAAATTGTAATTCATCACTTATTTTAGCCTAACAATATATACGTGTATGTTTAGGAATGTTAATAATTATGTATTTAAATTAGCTTCAAGGTGAGAAGTAATCAACTAATTTTTCATGGAAAACGAAAAATAACAATCAATTATTTCTATTTTTATAATATCACCGTAATTTTATAACTGATTTTGATGTGTTATCTAAACATATTATAGCCCTAAAAAATATTTAAACATATTATAAATGATTATGTTGGAATTTAGATGAAACAAATAATAGTTTGAGAAATTTTTTTAAAATTTTGTCAAATATAAAGACTAAATTTTTCATAAATTAATTTGACCATTTAAGGGGTTTTCTTTCTCTTTTTTTTCAGGTTGTTCGATTTGTGAAGAAAGAGAAATGAGGGAAAAGTTTTAAAAAAATATATAAATCCCACATTTTTATACACTACTATTGTAATTTAAATATTTATTCTTGATTCCTTTTTTATTTCTTTTCATTCTATCAAACATTACCATTGTATCTTTTTTAAAAAAATATTATACATAATTGAAATTTTCATCCATATTTTGACATGATCCTCCATACATCAAATCTTATTATGACCATACATCTCTGTGACTGCATCGAATCTAATGCTTGTGGTGCTCTTACAAATTATTCACACAGACTATTTATTAGTCTTCCACATGGTGTCAATAAAAATTAATATATGTTTTTGTCATTTGACTAAGCATAATTTCTTTTCACTGTTTAAACGACCAGAATACACATGTCTCAACAATGTTTCACTATATGAATACCATCAATAACAAAAAAATTTCAACACACTTCTTTGACAAACTTTCCCTTTAATTTAAATGGATACCCACATTTTCTGATTTTAGTGTTCTTGTGGACTAACTTATTCTTATATTGCTTGTACGTTCCTTCATTTTCACAACCCACTACAACATAGATTTTACTCTTATTTTCGGACCCATTAATGACAAGAGCAAATCAAAGACTTTTCTTCAAATCTTGAACCTAGTGTAACAAATCATCTCGGTTTTTGAAAACCTAAAGAACTAAATGTTTTTCTTCACTTAAATCAATTGTCAACTAATCAACACACTCATCAGTCGTGAAATGATTGGAAAAGTCAGGATAATCAAGTTAGGGGTCAATGTTCAACCCATTGTCAAGATCTTCATGTTGATTTCCCAAACCATCATGATCTATAGGCATTGTATCTGATTGTTATGCAAACATTTCATCTAATATATTGGGATGGTAAAAATAATTTTGGATATCATCCTACATGTTTCCAAAACCATGAGGCATTGTAACTTCATAAAAAATGTATTTTAATCCATATATTCACTGCAAAGAACCATTCATGAAAAATAAAAAATATTGCACAAAAATATTCCAACAAGGAAAACAAAAAAATAATACTAAACAGAAACGTGATTTCGTTGTGTGTCTGGAAATTTTAAGAAAAATACGAAATCACAAATATGTTTGTGTAAAAAAAATACATTTACCTAAGTTGGATGGTCTAGCAAGAGAGAAGAGAAGAGGTGGAGAAGTGATGGAGAAATGAGAGAGGAAGGGAGAAGGGTTAGAGGTGTAGGAAAAAGTGAGAAGGGTAAAATATATGCCCAAAGTAATAACTACATGAAGGATAATGTATGTTGAAGTTTAGAATTGGAAATTGGGCATCGTGGGGAATAGAATTGAAAAGGCCCAAAAAAAACCCTAATATACAAATACTAGATGACTATAGATATCAAATGCCAAAACCTAGAGAAAAGAAGCTACGCCAATTTCAAACAAAGGTGCAAAGCTTCTACAGGAATGTCAACCATTGAAAAATCGAAGTAAAGCATGAAGATGTTTATACTTCACGCACTCTTTCTTCATTTCTCCTTTTAAAATATAAATTGTTTCATTCGAAACTCTCCCCTTCTAATATCTCTTTTTCCACCATTCATCTTTGCTTCATTCGTCTAGTTCGCATCACCTGTCCGATCACTGATTTTTTTTTTTTTTAAATTGGTCGAGCGGTTTCCCCTGAGTTATAGGTATGTTCGATCTAATGATACGCTTCAACCAACTATATGATTGATTTTCAGACTAACCGATTAGACAAATTTTATAACACCACTTTCAGGTTTTACATAATTTTTTCTTGTTCTTTTAGAGTCTCTTTAACCCATTTCACCTATACCGGGATTACAAGACAAGCAGATACTCTCTTAGATTTTAATCTCTCAAATTCGCTCCCAATTACTCACTAATCGAGATCTTGAACACTTTTCTTCCTCAATTTAATTTTCTCTTCAGAGATTTAGTGTGGAGCCTTCAAAGAAGTTGAAGATAGTTAGGTGGGCTCCAAGATCTAATCTCCGTCAGGTATTAAATGTTGCATTCATGGTTTTTATTTTTCAATATATTTGTAATCTCTACTTCTTGGATCTAAAATTTGTAGTCTCTAGTTTATTACAAATTATTTATTTATTTATTCCCAATTTATATGTTAGTAGATAATAACCTTAGTTTATGAAATTTAAAATTTTGTTGTAATATTCTATCATCGAGGAACTTTGATATCAAAATAACCATAGATATGAATCGATAAGCATGAGTTAAACACCGATTATTGGGTATCGTTTCCACACTTCTTTCATAGTTGCAAAAGGGTTTAGAATTACATATTCAAGTGGAAAAGGGTTTTTTCTTTGAATGTAGAGACTATAAATTGTAAATCCAAGCAGTAAAGACTAGAAACGGATTGAAAAATGAAAAAAAAAAATCATAAATGCAACATTTTATACCTAATAGAAACTAGATCTAGGAGCCTACCTAACTGTCTTCAACTTCTTTGAAGGCTCCACACTAAATCTTGGAAGAAAAAGTTGAATTGAGGAAGAAGAGTGTTGAAGATCTCAATTGTCCTAGTGAGTGATTAGGAGCGAATATGAGAGATCAAAATCTAAGACAGTCTCTACTTGTCTTGAAATCGCAATAGAGGTGGACAAGGTTAAAGGTACTCCAAAAGAAAAAGAAGTCCCTAGAAAAGTTTATGTAAAACCCGACCAAAAGTGGTGAGAGTTACGTTACTTTAGTGATGTATCATCACACGTCAGCATGTGAAGTAAACACATACAAAGAAATGTGACAAAGTGTGACATAAAACTAAGGGATAAAAATCATCTCATTTAGGTTCTTTTTATGTCACATTCTTAAACCCTTTTTTTTGTGTGTGTTTTATTTCACATGCTAACCTGTGGTGTAACATCACTAAAGTAACGTAACTCATGTTACTTTCGGTTGGGTTTTACATAAACTTTTCTATGTTTTCTTTTTTCTTTCAGTCTCTTCAACTCTTTCCATTTTTGTTGCGCTTGCAAGACAAGTAAAAACTCTCTTAGATTTTGATATCTCAAATTCACTCCTAATCACTCACTAGGCCAATTAAGATCTTAAACACTTTTTTTCCTCAATTTAATTTTCTCATCTAAGATTTAGGGTCTATTTGGATACAAGTCATAAAAACTCTCATAAACACTTCTAACTTTGTATCTAAACAGACTCTTAGTATGGAGCCTTCAAAGAAGTTGAAGACAATTAGGTGAGCTCCTAGATCTAATCCCCGTCAGGTATAAAAGATTGCATTTATGTTTTTTGTCTTTTAACCTGTTCTAGTCTCTACTGCTTAGATCTAAAATTTCTAGGCTCTACTTTCAAAGCGAAATTCCCCCTCCACTTGGATCTATAATTCTAATCTCTTTTGCAACTATAAAAGAAGTGTGGGGACAAAGTATCTAATAATTAAAACTGAAAATAATTTTAAGAGAAAATAATACACGGTGGAAATTAAAAAAAAAAGTGTTATTATGAATTTTAATTATTAGATTATTTTTACCCAATTTATATGTAAGTAGATAATAACCTTAGTTTAGGCATTTTAAAATTTTGGTGTAATATTCTGTCATCAAGGAACTTTGATATCAAAATAATCATATATTTGAATCAATGAGATAATGAATTAAACACTAGTTATTGGGTATTGTGTCCCTACTTCTTTCTTAATTGCAAAAAGGATTAGAATTAAAAATTCAAGTGGAAAAGAGATTTGGCTTTGAGAATAGACACTATAAATTGTAAATCCAAGAAGTAGAGACTAGATTAGATTGAAAAATGAAAACATAAATGCAACATTTTATACTTGACAGTGACTGAATCTAGGAGTCCACCTAATTGTCTTTAACTTCTTTTAAGAAAAGAATAATTCTTTCAGTTGGTTTTAGTATGGATCCTTCAAAGAAGTTCAAGACAGCTAGGTGGGCTCCTAGATCCAGTCACCACCACGTATAAATTGTTGCATTTATGTTTTTGTTTTTCAATATGTTTGTAATATCTACTGCTTGGATCTATAATTTCTACTCTCTTCTTTCAGAGCGAAATCCCATTTCTGCTTGGCTTTGCCATCAAAGTCTCTATTTTCAAAACTAAAGGTTAAAAATAATATTAAAACTGTATTACACCTTCTACGGTAATTTTAATTATTTAACATTGTGTTTGGGGCACATGAATTGAGTAAGAAATAAAGTGAAATGCAAAATAAAGAGATGAAAGCTAAAAATCATCTCACCCTTAGAACTACAATTATTTTTTATTTTAATTTAAATTATATGTAATTTTAGTTAATTAATTCTTTTATTTTTAAAATAAAGTAAATTTGTTATCTTCATTAATTTTCTTTTATACTATATTTTTAAATTCTCAAATTCTATTTAATCTATGGTGATTTATGACGAATTTAGGATAAAAAATTTTTTTATATGTGATAATTGAAGACAGTATCATGAGTTTACAATAACTAAAACATCATGCTCAATCAATTAAGATATTTTATTTCGGTTAAATTTAATGTTTTTGTTGCGAGTTTTCAATAATAAGTTTATTTTTAATACACTATTAGTTGAAATATTTTATACTGTTAAAAAATTATAAATTTTCATTGATATGTTTTTAATATAATTATTACAAAAATCAACAATTTTATTATACATAATAATTAGGAATATAAGGGGCTCATATTAGGTTAAATTTAGTTTACTTTTTAACCTAGTGCAATTAAACTTAATGGATTAAGTTGAGTTTGGTCATCAAATTGAGTAATTCAAAAAAATATCACCTCTTTAACTTTTAACAAAAAATACCTCAAAATCAATAATTTAATATTGATTCTTAATTCATTTTTTTAAGGAGCTTCTTTATTCTTATAAGTTAGTAGTTAATATTCTTTTCTTCAATATTTTGTAACTCACAATTAGTATTCAGTAAAATCATAAAAATTATTTTACATCTTACAATTATTAGATTGAGTCAATATCTAAAACCAAAATAAATTTTTGTAGCTTGCAAATGAATAAGGGAGAAAATTTAGGGTTTATTTTTTTTACATTTTTTATTACTTACAATTTTATGCATACAACACATAAAAAAATTAGACAAATATTATTTTTTATTATATATTTATTATATGGTTGGGTTGGGTTGGGTTTGATCGATTTTAAAACTCATGAACTCATTATCCAACCCAATTCTAATAAGATGCACTAAGAAAAATCGAATTCAACCCAACCCAATCCGAAAAAATCTGATTGTGTTTAGTTGGATTAGGCGAGTTTGCGGGTCGGGCGCAACCCGCTTACACCCCTAATAGCAATACATCATTTGATAATAATGTAAAAAAAAATCTTATTTCATTCTAATTAAATTCTTAAACTAAAGAATTTTAAAATAATTTAATCAATTCAATATATGGAAATTTTGAATAAAAATGAACAATTAAGGATTTTAACTAGAAAAATCAATACAACAATTAAATCTGCTAAATTTTAGAGGACAAAATCTTACATAATTGATAATTGTTATGCATACTTAGCTTTTGCACTTAAATTACATAGCAATTACCTAATTTCTTCTATTTCAATGCACCTTATGATAGAAATTTAGGTTCTTTTGAATTTTTAGCTTAAGAATGTAAAAGTAGTGTTTTGTTTTATTTTGTAGAGTTTTGGTATATCAATAAAGGATTGGAAGATGTGTGAAGAATTGGAGCAGCGAGCCACTGCATGCTCAGTGTGAGAGGCTAGGCTGGAGGAACACATGTCAAGTGTATGGTGATTTTCTCAAGCAAGGTGTATCGTGCATGTGCACAAATGCAGGCTTAGCGTGCAGTCACTTAAGCCAATTGTATTATGCATGTGTGCTCAGCGCACACATGCAAGTTTGGCGCATAGTGACTTTTCGAAAAACATGACAATGAAATGTTTTGAGGTTTTTTATAAGGGGATGCATTGTTCCATTGAAATTAGTTTATTTAGGGCACATTTTTGAAGAAAAAAAGTCCACTTTGGGAGCTCTTTCTCTTCCATGTTCTCCATTTTCTTTGTTTTATCTTCTTGTTTTGAGTATTTAATGACCATGAGAGACTAACTTACCCATTGTTGGAGACATGAGTACCAAAATCTCTGGGATATATGTAATGATCTTTACTATCCATTTAATATTATTTCAGTATTATTGCTTCATTTTTATGTTTATTGCTTTGTTTATGATTTTAGTTTTCATTTACATATATGTTATTGAATTTCAATCATTGAAAAATATTTTAATTCTTCAAGAAATTTCTAAGTAATCCATATGTAAGAATGGAATGGTGTTGAAGAACGTGACTAGAGAGAAAAAACACCCACACTTAATAACTAAACAAAAATAATATCCACTACTACAAAAACGTCTTTCAAAGATGGTTCTACACCCATACAAAGATGGTTGTACGACTGTCTTTGTATCGAGAGTCGTCGAAAGTAACTACTTTCAAAGACGGTTATAAAATCGTCTTTGTAGCTTAACTTTTTAAAACAGTTCTTAGTAAAACCGTCTTAGAATATGGTCATTCTAAGACAGTTCTACGGTTCTAAGAACCGTCTTAGAAAGGATTCTTTTAAAATAAAAAAATTGAAAAATCCTTTCTAAGATGGTTCTTAGGAAAACTGTCTTAGAATGTCACATTCAAAGACGATTTTTTTCTCATAACCGTCTTAAAATGAGACATTCTAAGACGGTTATAAGGTATAATTGTCTTAAAATGGGGCATTCAAAGATGGTTCTTAGCCTATAACTGTCTTTGAATATGACATTCTAAGACAGTTTTTCTAAGAACCATCTTAGAATATCTTTTTTAAATAAAAAATTAACGATTCTAAGATGATTTTTTCACAAAAACCATCTTAGAATATATTTTTTAAAAAAAATTAATTATAATAATAAATAATATGTATGTAGGGAATTTAAAAATCAGAAATTTAATATTGAAAAATGCATCAATATATTAATAAAAATAAAAATGGATTATCATCGTCACAAGAATTAGAAAATCCAATGCTATCAAGAAAGAGTCTCAAGCGAATCTCATCCTACCAGAGAAATGGATTATCATTGTCACAAGAATAAAAATAAAAACTACATATCATCCACTATATGCAAAACTAGATATCCATTACCTGTGCTTGTTATGCCTTAGATGTCAAACCAAGCAACAAAAGCAAATAACCACCAAACTTGTCCCACAAGTACACCCACTCAGTATCAATGGCCTCTTCTATGATCTACATCGCTGGTTGGCTCTTGGCAGAATGTCTTATGATATCTTAATCTACTAAAGAATGAACCTGCAACTAATTCTTCACTAAGAAAACAAAATCACGATATTAACACTACCAAAATATAAAGAACAGGGACAAAGGGAGATTAAATCATCTGTGAGTCTGTGGCAACCATAATCATGACAAGGTCATGGTCACATATACAGAATTTAGAATCCTAATCCTAATCCTAAATCCAATACAACCAAAAGCAATAGCCATTACATTAAAAACCACTTTTTATTTACTCATTTAGTCTTTATATTTGTATAATTTTTATTTTTAATTCTTACACCTAAAAATTATTTTAATTCTTACACATACATTTCTTAACTTGTTTTTATACCTACACATAAAAATTTAATATATTTTAGCAACTATAATTTTAAACATGGTGAATGTACAATGACTACATTAATCTCCACCAGTGGGCAATTTATCCAAATGCACCAAGGGTCAATTGAGATGCACTAAGGGTCAATTGAGATGCACCAAGGGTCATTTTCTAAACCTCATTACAACATAGAATCATGCATGGGTTCTAGCTAGCTGGTTAGCCATCAATGTCATCTAGTTTGGGTCTATATATTTTCCAACTTGTAGCTAAGATGTACGTTTATTTAACTTGCGATGAATTATATCTACACTTGCCTTTGGGTTTCAACACTATGAATATTTATTATAAGCAACTGTTCTTTTTTACTAAAATATAAAAATCGAGATAAATATGATAATTTTTAAATAATAATTAATATATATCATACGGATCTTAATTTGCACTAATTTAAATTTTTAGAATCATAAAGTTTATTGAACATGTTTTTTTGCCTATAACATGATTGTCATCATGAACAATAACCACACATAATCATATATAACATATTATTATAAATTAGGATTGAAAATTAACCAGAAATGTGGATGTTAGCTGGGATGTCGCTTAATTTTTAATGCAACATAGCTTGGAATAATACTCCTCCTTGAACTATCTTTGAGCAATCTCCAAATCCTAGTGAAGCCTGGAAACCATTTTCCAAGGGGTCAGCTTTTTTCTCTGGTCAAACCAAGACAAGGTAGAAATGATAAGGATTGAGGCTTGAAAACAAATGAAAAAGACCAAAACTCACATTGTGCTCTCTCATAAGGTAACATTGCTATATCAGTCACTGCCATGAACATCATGTGATATAGCTATGTAAATTGTGGCTTCACATATTCACAAGAGAATGACTTGTAAAGAACAAATCAGAACCAAAAAGTGGAAGTTGTTTCGAAGTTTACCAACCAACTTCCAAAATTACAAAGGTAAGAGTCCAAATTAATTGTGTACCTCTGATCGAGTAAAAGTATCTATGCCTTGTCATCTAAACTTAGCACATCAAGTTTGATCCTGAGATATGGTAAGGCAATTGCTTTAGTCAAACCTGTCAATGCAACAAAACTGTCGGGGAATAAATTAATGGCCCACATAGAAATCAATTATAGCATGTAAACCATTTGACAGTATAGGTAAGAAGTCTCTAGATGACATTTTCCTCAGTAGATTTGCATTATTTCATGTCTGATATGAAAACATAACAACTATTCAAAACACACCCCAATCCACAGGCAAGAGAGGTAAATGAAACTGTTTGCCATTCCCAACAATTAAACAATATTCTTTCCATTAATGTTTAAGATTTCATAAAAACTAATTATAATAACATGAAGGAAGCCTATTGAACAGAAGATATCATTCAATATATGAATTATTAGAAACTAAAACCAAGCTAACTAGAAAGAAGAGAATAAGAAGAGCAAAAATGGGACTGAGTTAAAAAAGCAAGGGACCTCTTGAACAGTGAACTTTTCATGCAAGATGAGTGCCAAAGCAAAGCTTTCCCCAAAAAGGAAATAATGGCGAAAAGTGCTGAGTTCCCTATCGTAACTTCTCTTGACCATGGGGTGAAAACGCATGCACCAAACTCATGCAATGCCTCACATCATAATTTAACCTGTTTTGAGGTTTCAAGTGCTATAAGTTCTGCTATTCCAGTGCCAGCCTGCAACCATAAACCATACAATTCATCCACAAGGACATGGATGATATAATAGTTAGTTGTAAGGAAATGTAAGTGAACAATTCAAAGTGATCTGAATATCTGATGATGTTAAATACTCTTTTTTTTAACACATTTGTACTGACAGAAAATGATTAAACTTTCCTATCTCCAAGAAACAATGAAGAAGGACACATGGTATTAGCTTACCTCTCCAGCACCAAGGAATAAGAACCTGTGATCAGTCAAGTCTCCCCCAACCAATTTCAAAGCTCCATCTAGTCCTGCAAGAATCACTTATGTTGTTCCCTGAAACAAAGTGGATAGGATATAAGGGATAATTATCGGTTACCAAATTGAAAACAGACATTACTTTACTTACCTGAAATTTATAGGATAATGCCAAATAAGTATATCATTGTAAACAAGAGGTACCTAAGCTGTATCAGTGTATCCATAATTTTAAGTAAGCAAATCAGCAGGATACTCAAAGGACATGTCTTTATAAGCAACAGAAGCATAATGATATTGGATGAGTACGAACTATGAAGGGGGTTATTTCCCTATTTTGAAGCACCATTGCTTCATAGACACTTACAAAACAAAATAAGAACCTAAAATTAAAAATAAATGTTCTAGCAACTCACAGGAAACTGGAAAACAATTGAAGTTTGATAATTGAAGAAATTACATGGAAAATAATTAAAGATGTTCTAGCACGCTTTGATTTCATATATATTATAATTAAAAAAGAGATAATCAAACTACATGACAACAATTTCAATGATTGTCATGTATGTATACTTACCAAAACATAAGAGCATGATGCTTTATTTCCCAAATTTTAAAATGACTTGGACATCATAATTACCTGTCCATATTCAAACAAGGATAATGCATTTTCACTAACTTATACATAATCAGCCCGAGTCATTAGTCAGTATACAAGTCCAATCTATCAAACTTCTAAAGACTGTTTACAACTCGGATATATAGATCATATAGCTAATGAATCTTCACTTTTACCTTAAGAATGTAGTCAATTACCACACTGGTCTACTTCCCTTCTAGTGCTGCTGCCTGCAATGAATAACAAAAAACAATTCAACTTCTTCACAATTCAGTGTGTTCAACATTTCAATCATGAATATTCAACTCTTCCTTTTCCATCTTATTTCTAAACTTCATATAGGCATGGATCTGGTTCGATATTTGCTTCCTTCTCTCTTCTTAATAGGTCAGTCAACATCTCTGTAAAGTAGTATATAACAAAATTCAAAGATTAGAATTTATTTAATATTATTTTTACCCACTTTATTTTTTCGTTGTTACCGTAATTCTGTCCAATCCCTTGACATCTGGCAGAGAAAGCTAATGTTTCTCTCACTGTCATTTCTCCAAAGTGATTATCATGTTGACTTACATAAGCTGATGTCCTTTGTGGCATAAACTCTTCAAGGCTACATCATAAGATAAACAATTGATATTGAAAAAATAAATTAGAAAGTAAGGCACTCACCCACCCATCCTATCTCTTCTTTGAAATACCATCCAGACCCTGTAGTGCTGCACAACCACTATTAACTTTTTGTCTTGCCATTAAATAAAAAGTACCAAGTCAAAGTTTAAATTAACTTATCACAAAAATATAAAAGAAAAATAAGATAAAATGATAGTAGGTAACTTTGTATAACACCAACAACTTTCTTTTTACTAATCTTATATTTACCCTTGCACAATGTTATTTGAACACAAGACAGTGTTGAAGCCCAAGTGCTAGAACAAATATTGAAGCAGAGCCAATAGTCAATGCAATAAAAGAGACATTTTTCAATTACAAATTACAGTTCATAACCTCAACTATGAACGAAATCAATTGCTTGTAAAGAGAGCGATTCCACGGTTTCAGATTACTAGGTGGGTGCTTAGGTAGTTACTATACGTGTAACTACATTATCTCTCAAGTGATTTGAGTGGTAACACAATATTTTAACTGAATGACAAATGGTAAAAATGTATGCTACATGATCCACAAATCCTCAAGTGGATCTTGTTGCAATTTAAAATGAGGCAACAAACACATCGAGTTGTTCCTTGCTAACTAAATGCACATAAATGCCAAAGGATAGTCTATTTTTTTTAGATATCATTCTCTACTTTACCTTCCAAATTACATTCTGCTTTAGGGTAGTCTAATTAAAGCAAATCCACCTCAATGTTAAGCCTAAAATTAGTTGAATTAAAATAAAAGCAAATGGGGAGGAGGAGTAAATAGATGGATTTGCACTTCAATAATATCAGGCTAATCTCGTAATTGTGTTCAATTCCAGTGTTTTCACTAAGTTATTTGTAAGTTCTTAAAAATAAGTTAGTTTATAAAAACTTTGAAAGTTAGTATAATGTCAAATAAGTAATGTGAAACTTAAACTTATGAAATAAATAATAAATTAATACAATAAAAAACAAGTACAATTGCATTGGTAACCACAACTTACGTGCATTTGCAAAGGAGTATAGACTTGACAACATCCTCAAAAAGAGAGGGAGCATGAAATATTCTACCAAACTCGTCTTGTTTGGCTTGTGGATACAGACTTTAAAACTCATTTATTGCTTTTTCATCTTCATCACTTATCCTTAGCATTCGTGTCACTTGTTTCCAACAAATCAAAATTCTCAAAATAAAATATTCACATTCCTCTATTCAAATTAGTACTATAAAACAAAATAGCTAGTAAAATAATTGTGCAATTTCTCATAAAGGTAATATTTATTATCTTTTTATTTTGTTATTATTTCTTTTGAATATTTAATAAATGTAACAATTTTTATAAGGATGACTTTAAAAATAACAGAAGTGTAGAAGTGGGGGACAAACTAACAATATTAATTTTGCTAGTACAAAAAATTATTTTCCAACCTTGTGAAGAATTAGTTAAATATAAAAGGTGAACACAAAAGAGGTTAGTTACAATGATTATTAAAGATGAATCGAAAGAGTTCAATTGCCAATTTTTTTCTTTATGACATTCACACATTCTCCAACAAAACCCACCTCTTTGATATAGTTTTATGGACTTATTGGCGTTGCGGGGGGGTAGCAACAAGATCTATGGGAGCATTGAAGCAAATAAATAGCAATATGCTTACCACAAGATCTTTGATATAGTTTCACGTGGTTAATAGCTCAAAATTTTCCCATTTCATCCAGATTAGCACACAACCCAAAAATATGTGCAATGAATAGCAATATGCTTACCACAAGTTTCCCCCTGCTTGAGGTAGCCATGGCAGCATCATCTTTCACTGCTGCAAGAGCAGTAGCAGCAAGCTTCTTGGCTTCATCACTTGTACTGCTCTGCAGCATGCCAGGTCCATTCTTGAACGTACCTTGGCCAAGGGATTCAGTTGCCTTCAGTGCCAAGCCCAAATAAGACATCCAGTTCTATGTTCATAGTTATCAGGTTGACAGAAATTAAACTCCATAACAGTTAAAAGAGTTTTTATTTTACTTTTGCTTGACAAAATGGCTTGAAGAAGAGAGCAACAACAAGATCTTACAAATGATGTCTTCTTTGCAGTGTTTTTGGGAGTGGAATTAGGCTTGCTTGTAAATCTGTTGAGGGTCTTAAGTGATACTCCTTTATTCATTTGTTCCCACATCATTCATCATTTTTCAGTCCAAAACTCATTCAATCAGAGAAAGGATCAATATTCTTTGGTTGCCTCCAAATTCAATGATAAACTTCACCACTTGTTTCCTGCATGAGCTATTTAATTTTCCTTATCAATCATGAAAACAAAAATTAATTAAACTCAACTGTCTGCTAAACATGAAGAACATTCTTTAAGGTCCTTTAAATTTTCTTCAGTTTGGCAACGCCTAAGAAGACAAAAATAACATAAAATTATATAGAGATAAAAGAGAGGACAACTTCATTCATTAATTTTGTTGCAGCAAATAGTAGTACTACATGTTATATCTCTGCAGAGCATTCATAATGACAATGTTTCAAACAGTTCGTGTGCATATCAGCGTGGCTTAAAAGAAAAATGTTGCTCACCAGAATAACCAATGTTTGTAGAAGCCCATTTATCCAAGGTTTTATGCACAAAAGCCCAATCCATCGTGTTGCGTTTTGTGCCCTAACCTCAGCCATGGAGGCCTCAAAATCAACATAGAACAAGTACTCGAAGTGCTTCGCTATTCCCATGTTCGCGTCATCCACGAGCCTAATCGAACAGTTCGGGTGCGTCGCGACTCCATCTTCTTAGACTGATGTTGCGCATCATATTCAGGCCGTAAAGCTCCGTCGTGCATGCGCTCGCGATGGCGGCAGTGTCGTGGAGGTTGTTTGTGGCAACAAGCTCAACGGCGCCGACGATGGAAAATTTGGGTTCGAGGGAGGAGAGGAGGGAAGGGGTTTGGGTTGAAGTATCTGAGGACAAGAGGAGAGGAACGAACACGAGGTGAAAAATTTGAAAACTAGGGAGAGCACACATGTGTTCAACATTCACAATTTTATATTGACTTACTCAAAGACGGTTTGTTTTAAAATTGACATTAAGTATCGAATTTCAAATACGGTTTTGATAAAGACCGTCTTTGAAAAGATGTTTCAAAATCGGTTTTACAAAAACCGTCTTCAAAAACTTGTAATTATTTACAAAAATGTTACCATGACTAAAACAAAATCGGTTTTTAAATAATCGTCTTTAAATGCGCGCATGACTAAAACAAAATCGATTTTTAAATAATCGTCTTTAAATATACGTAGTAAAAGATGCTTTTTTAGTAGTGATATGCATCCATGGAAAATTTAGCCATTTTCTTAAATGTTTAAATTTTGGTTTCCAATATGAACGAATGACAGTTTGCATTTGCATTTGCATTATTGCAGTCTAGTCGAATATAAAGTACAGATTAAGTAATATCACGAAGATAAAAAAAAGGTTAAAAAAACAACTATTATCAAGCAGGCCTTAATTTCCCTTATAGTGAATTGCAAGTTTAGAACAAAATATTTTGGCTTCTTACAAATTACAATTGCAAATGATTTAGATCCACCGACTGAATAGTTGATATGAAGCCCGCAAGACCCGTCTTTTCCATAGTCTAGCAAAGCGCCACTTCACTCTTCTCGAAATTTCTAACTATAGTACTTGTTGTATTAATGAACATCAACATATGGTATAACAATTAATGAAACCATCTAACTGGCTTAAATCATATGCCACAGACATGGTCGACTGACAACTATTTACTCATAAATGTTCCAACAGTAAATGACTATGCAACTCTTTAGTTATATCAACTTCATAACAATTGAATCACAGTTTTGCGAATCTTGAGGCTTCTGGCATAGGCAATAGCTACATTAATAATTGTAGTAGCGATTAGTTTATGCCTTCGAAATCATGATCATATTACCTACTCAATTCAAACTGCTAATATGGAAATTAAAATAAAACTAAACGAATAAATCAAACACGAATAGATAGGCAAATAATGAGATAAATAGTGTATATTATAAAAATCAACCGAACATATATTGAACCTTTACTAACGGACGTAGATGTATTATAACTTTTTTTATTTATTTATGGAAATAGAAGACAAATAACACAAATTTACAATAATTACATATTCTATTTAATCAGTTAAATTAGACTCTTTAATGATGTATTATGACTTTAAAAAGGCAAGAGGCCTTACAATATTAATTGTTTTCTATATAAGAAATAAACAACTTTAAAAATTGCACATCCTTTGATTAATAACAGTTGTTTTTTTCTTAATTTTTTTTTAAAATTTTCCCCGCCACCTATATTGCTGGAATATAATGCAAACTTTCTACTGAAAACTATAAACAATCTTCAAAGTGTTATACAAGTAATATTTTTTATAACATCTTTTTTTATTAATTTTCTTTTTATCTCTATAAAATCAATCGCCTATTTTAATTATTTCATATTTTGTTTTTTATTCTTATTTTTACAATAAAAATGATAAAGGATACAAAATTTACCTTCACCTTTGCACACTCACACGTGTTACAATTTCATTTGATAAAAATAACTTATAATTTCTATATTTCCCATGCATTCTGTCTTTTGTTAAGTTTTATTTCTTCTTCATTCTTTTTGTACAATATATAACATAACTCTCTTTAAAATGATAGGAAAAAAAGAATAATTATACTCTCATATCCACTCTTTTTTTCATATTATTTGTCTTCTTATCTTTCTTAATTTTATTTTAAGACTTGGATGGATATACTAATTCTACTTACTCAGAAGCAGTAAGAAATTATTGTATAAAAATGCAATTATTAGAGGATACTGCTCCACTCTAAATATTTTATTAGTATTTATATTTTTTATTTCACATTTTTATCACGTTGGCTCCTCACAAAAAATATAGATAATACAATTCTCTCGCCCTCGCTCTTTTCTCTCTCAAGCGCAAGTATCCACGAATTATTTTTCTATCAAAATATATTTTCTCTTTTTTCTAAATGGGTAAAATAGGCAGTGTATAATAATTTTTTATTAAAAATATTAATTATTAAAATACTAGTTTTATTAACTGAAGAGATTGAATTTATATTCTTTTCTTTTTCTTAACCATTCCATTTATTTTATATCTCCTAAACAATGTACAATAATAATCATTAACGGTGTAAACCAATTAACACGGTGTAGTTCTAGCTTAACTAAATATCTTGAATTCAAGTTTTAATTAAGTATATACATGTGTTAAACACATCCAGAAAAAAAATATTCTCATTCGTAATAATATCGCTAGGTGTACAACATAAGTAACACGTACTACATTTCCATTATTCACTTTTGAAATTCTTTACTGATGTTGCCTAGTTGTATAACTTGTCCTAAATATTGTTATATATGAATATCATTACTTCCCTTGAATATATTGACACAAACCCCACTTAACCCATTCTCTTAGTTATTATTCTCCAACCACCACCACCATGTCCGTCAAAGAGTGCGGCCACCACTCATCCCAACGCCGCAACCTCCTCCGCCTCATCCTTGGCGCCATCGCGGCTTTCGTCGTCCTCATCCTCCTCGTCATCTTCCTCATCTGGGTCATCCTCCGCCCCACAAAGCCCCGCTTCACCCTCCAAGACGCCACCCTCTACGCCTTCAACCTCTCCACCCCCACACCCAACACCCTCACCCTCACCATGCAGGTCACCCTCTCCTCCCACAACCCCAACGCGCGCATCGGTGTCTACTACCACGCGCTCCGCGTCTACGCCTCCTACCGGAGCCAGCAGATCTCCCTCGCCACCGCGCTCCCCGACACCTACCAGGGCCACCGCGACTTCGCCGTCTGGTCGCCGTTTCTCTTCGGCAATGTCGTCCCCGTCGCGCCGTTTGTGCTGACCTCGCTGCAGCAGGATCAGAGCGCCGCCGGCGCCGTAATGGTCAACATTAAGGTAAACGGGAAGGTCAAGTGGAAGGTCGGGTCTTGGGTCTCTGGGAGGTACCATATCTACGTGAATTGTCCCGCGTATATTAGCTTCGCCGGAGATCGGAGCAATGTCGCCGGAGTCGTGGCTTCTCCGGTGAAGTTTCGCCTCTTGCAGAGTTGCAGCGTTGATGTGTAGAAGAAGTGGTCAGGTTTTTGTTCTGCTGCTTCTTCAAGCATCTTGTTCGCTAGTGCATGTCTTGTCTTTTTTTTTTTTTTCTTACTTGGATAAAGTCGACTTAAGTTTTATTTATATGAAACAGTTATTCCACGTGAAATTTCATCATTTTTTTTTCATTTTTAGTGTCACAAACTCATAAAATAAATTTTAAAAATAATTGTATTTTTTTGTATTTTTATCGTGATAAATTTGGTCATTAAATTTTTAAAAAATGTAAAATTATTCTTAATTTTAGAAAACAAAATGGTGATTCTTAATTAGAGAGTAGGGACCAAATTTCATGTTTTTAAATTTTGAAAAAGACCAAATTCATCGAAAGGAGAATAGATACCTTTACCACATCTGATCAAAAGTTAAAAAAAAAAACTAAAATTTTTTTAAAAAAAAATTATTACAGTATATAGTTTTAGACACCATGTTCATCTTTCAGTCAATTTTTGCATTACACATGCATATTGGAGCGTTTCTATTTACAACGGTTAATAAGAATCAATTATGCAGCACGTGGAGATTAACCAACATCATCGACGTGTAGTGGTCGTCTTGCACCATAAACTTGGTTATTTGTAATGGAAGATGTAATAACCTATAGTTTTGTGTTAATCACGATCGACATTTAATCAATTAACATTTTTCGATTTAAAATAAAATAGTAATGTATAATTATGTGACAAATAAGGTCGATTGACTTGAAATCCATGGAAATTTGGTATAGATCGATTGTCTATATACGCTTGACCATGGTTCACTTGGTCTTGGAGATCGCATCTTGGATCCTTAACTACTACGTCTTTGTTTATTTGTTTTTTCGTCTGACCCAAGTTTTCCATTTTTTAATTGGCCAAGAACTCGAGAACCTTGAGACTAATCATGTTGTGCGTAAGTGTCAGGATTATAATTTCATTGAAATAAAAACAAGGGGAGTACCCATTTTTTTAACATATTTAATTATAGTTTGATTTATTTCATCAATGCTTCCATAGCTTTAGGATCCTGTCCTCTGTTTACGCAACACATAAAAAAATGATCACATTTCATAACCTCGTATTTAATTTTAGAGCGACAACACATGCCTTACTACCGGTAAGTTTCTTTTCTTTTCTTTTCTTTTTCTTTTCTTTTTTATGCTCTTGGTATTGTTATCGTTTCCATCCATTGTAAAGGAAATTACTATATATTTTTTTAATAAGCCGTAAAGCAAAATATATATCTTGAATCAAATCAAAGTATATTAAACATTTGTATTAATTGATTTTAGGCCAAACAAGTATTAATTTGTTGTTTTAGACGTGAGATAAAAAATCATAAGATGAGATTAGAGAAACTTTATATCTATAAATATTATCCGCATCTAATAATACATTTCGTTGTCTTAATTTTTCGGAAAACAAAACTGCATATGAAACTTTTTTTCCCCCTTTGGCAGGACCACATGACATGTGGAAAAATAATGGCAGGGGTGACTGTTGAAAGACTTAAGTGTAATTCGTTAAAATAGACATGATTAAATGCATATGAGATGGAGTAAGGAAAAAAATATTCATGGTGGTTCCTTTTATATACCTTCAACTTTATGAAAGGTAACTTGAGAAGATTCTATAAGGAGAGATGAATTGACTCGTTCCACCAACCTCAAGGTCTTGTGGGTCTTTGTTGCTAAGGTGGAGGTTGGAACATTGAAGCATTCTCCACTTTAAATGCACCACCTGCCATGCCTCGTTTCATCTTTACTACTTGCTTCCATGTTTCATCAAACAATCTATCCAATCTAGGTCTTGTCAGGGTGGAGGCTAGGATACGAAAGATAAACCCAAGCATAATTTACGAAAGTTATTTTGCACTGTTGGATTTGATTTTAATTTTCATCAAATGGTTATTATTTTTTAATTTTTTTTCTTTTTTTCTTTTTTTTTGCCTCATTTTCCCTTTCTACCCTTTTTCTTTTTTTCTATTTCTTCTCTCTCCGCATTCCTGTCTCCGCTTCGACCCCATTCCCGTCTCCGCTCTGGCACCGCTTTGACTTGCCATCTTCCCTCTTTTTGCGACAAGAGAGGCTTTTTTGTTTGTCCCTATAATCAAAGGTTTTGTCTTTGTTATACCATGAGAAAAATGAAAATAAAAAAAGTGATTTTGGGGATTTATCTGGGTGATTGGTTTGAATGGATTGCGATCTGAAGAAAAAATTTGTGATAGGTGTTGATTCTATGGGCCTTGCTTGCTGTGATGGGTGTTTAAATTTGTGCAAAGAAGAAAAAAAGGGCAAAAAGTGAGGAACTTGTGAGTTGAATTGAATTGAATTTCATCATTTCTGTTTGAACAGGCTCTTGATTTTGCTGTGGTGGATTGAAGGTTGTGGTGTTCCTGGATCGTTCTTCTCTGTGGCGGAAACATGTTGGACGGTCGTTCCTGTGTTGTTCCGAGGTTGTTTTCCGGCACTTGCCAGGCGGAGAACGATTGGTCTTACATGAAGTGCTTGCTGGAGTTGGACATCAAGAATGGCAAGCGCCCTATGGAGATTGATGATGTTGAGGAGGATGAGCCCCACCAGCCAAGGAAGTGTACTAAGAAGTTGGATTCTTGCCATAGAAATGAATCTGCTGCCGGTGAAGCCACCATCGGTTTGGTGGTGGCGACGACGATGTGCGATGCGGTGTTGATGCCACTGGGAGGAAGGTGCAATGGATGAAGATAAGGGTAGTTTGGGAAATGCACCAAAAAAAGAAAAAAAAAATTAAATTAAATAAAAATTAATTGATCCAACAGTGCATGATAACTTTCGTAAATTACGCTTGGATTTATCTTTCGTACCCTAGCCTCCACCGTCTTGTCAATAGTGAATACTCATAGTATGAATAATATGTATATGTACTTTGAATCGTGACAAGTAGAAGTTGAGTGCTTCATAAGCCTCATATATTATTGGATATAATCATAGTAATGTTGTATTGTATCTTCTTATTCTATATATCTTTTAATTTTAGTATTATATAAAGTAAATATTAAACGGAAAAGTAAATATATTTAATGTGTTGAGAATATCAAATGTATTTATTTTATTTAATAAGTAGCTAGGAAGATTTTTTAAAAAATATATAAAAGGATTTAAAAAATATTCTATTTGATATAGTTCAATTTTAACAAGTTCAAGTTGGTCCCTCCCTCATATATGCAAGGTGCAGGGTTCTTTCATAAACTCACCCCCACGGTGAACATGCATATATAGAGAAACCCATTTTATGCAAAAGTAAATAATAAAAGAAAATAACTCATTAGTTAAAAAAATACACAAAAGCCAATTGACTGGGATAGGAAAAATCATTTAGAGTATTATAGAATATGTTCATAATACAAAATCCAATTCATACACGAAGTCGGCAACTATGAGTTGCAAGGTCAATATACAACACGTGCAAACGAAAATTGTTGCATTAAAAATGTAGGTGTCAAAATAATTAACTGCTCTCAAAACAAACCTAAAATGAGAAAAAAAAAAAAAAAACATTCTGATACCCAAAAAGGTAACGGTTAATACTTAAATCACAAACTTAACAGAAAAGCCAGAAAATAACAATTCACTTACAAGTTAGGATAAAACCCGTAACACCCACACATAAAATCAATCACCAAATCAAATTGTCGGGTAATCACTTAAAACAAAAAAAAAAAAAAAACTCAACATTAACCAATAATAATAAACTAATTAGTTATAAATTATTGATTAGGATTTCACGTGAGCAGTAAAGTACACGATGATCCCCACTCAAAGACACGAAGATGCATATCTTTACACTCGTTCTATGCAACCATGCACATCCATGCTCACAAAACCACACACAACTACCTTCAACCATCCACAAACATACACGAACAACAAAGATCGTGTACTAATACTCCACAGTCATGACATGAGAACTTCAGTAAAGGGAGGAGGAGAAAAAGACAAGCCACATACAGTAAAACCCTAATGTAATTCGACTCCCTTTTACGTTTGTGTTCTAATTTTAAATTTTAAATTTCAAATTTCAACTTCTATTTCATTTTTATAACATAATGGGAAGTTTTGTTTTTTCTTCCAAAAATTATAATTATTCTAAAATAATTAATACATTGGTGACAAATGATATGACAGAAAGATTTTCTAATATGATAGGAATCAATCTAATCTCTTATTTGGTCCTTTAGAAGGACACGTGGCATTCAAATGTGAACAAACAATTTTACTTTTTACTCTTTCATATTTTTTTTTTTCATTCCACTAAACCAAATTTAGTGTAAGTGTTTCTCATTGTGAAGATCAACCTACTTACTCAAATAATTCATTTGTTTATCTAGTGATCAATTTTTATTTTTACAATTTTGAACAACCCATGTGATAGATTATTTATTCATTTATATGAAACATAAATAAATAATACATTTCACTGCTTTAAATTTCACTTTACTTTAATATTTATTTTATCTCACTAAATATAATACCATTGATTAACATTGATGTGGTAAAATCTAAAATATACTAATAAATACTTTATTGTATGAAACATAAATAAAATAATAGATTTCACTGCTATAATTATGATTTATATAAAGTAATAAATATTTTATTGTACGAAACATCCCACGATTTTATTAAGCCCACGAAAGGATATCCATCCGCACGGTTCTCGCAATCATGATGACAACGCTTCGGTTTTCTACGTTACTTCTCTCTTTCTTCTTTTTTCTTTTTTATTTCTTCCACGTCTTCTTCGGCTTACTTGATTTCTATCGTTCACCTCCCGGTTAATTTTACAATTTTCATTCTGAAATGTTGCAATGAAAATGTTAACTGATTGAAAATTATTAGTTCATAAAAAAAATATTAGAAATTACGAAAAATGGTAGAAATAAAATAGAGAAGATATAGAAAAATAGAGGAGAAATAAAAAGACAAATTGTGTGTAATAGAGAGAAAAAAAAAATAGGTGAACAGACACTCACACCTTTGTATTTCTTTAAAATAACGAGGAGAACTTTTTCTGTTCCCAAGGGAAATGACACAGTAATTAGAATATTAAAATTAAAATTAAATTATTTACATTTTATTTAAGTTTAATTTTGGACAAATAATTTTTATCAATTTTTTTTATATTCAATTGAATTTTGGATTAATCAATATTCTTTTTTCTTAATTTTTTTACTCTTAATTCTTTGATTTATCGAAGAATAGAAGGATGGATTAATTTGAAGTTTAATCAGAAGACAAATAAAGTAAAGCATAAATAAGAATTATTTTCATTAAAAATTAAACTTATTTATTAACTGAATGATTTATTCTTAATTTTAAAACATTAATCACTTATGTTAAATAGTCTGGATAAAAAAAAAATACAAACGTAGACAAATTATTAAATTAATACTCTTTCTTTAATTCTTATTTCTTCTCATCTCTTTCTATTAATTTATTTCTTATTTCTTTTAAATATATCTATTTT
>PYAF01006319.1:508252-526117 GCA_007407185.1 Glycine tomentella
CCTCTCCTGAGAGATTTGAGTATTACAATGTAAAAATATATTTAAACTTATTTTTTAATATTTTATCAATTATAAATTTTAAAAATTTAACGTTTTATAATTCTTATTATCATTTATATCTAAAAATATTAATTTTATTTTAGGATATATGATTATAAGAAAATTTAGTATTTTTAGTCTTTTATTTTTATGTTTTTGGGCTTGGTGATCTAACATTTTTTGTTTTAAATTAGTCATTTATCTTTTAATTTGCTTTAATTTACGCAACATTGATGCATAAACAAGAGCAATGCTAGAACACTAAATTAGTAATGATAAATTCACAAGTTAAAATTATTTTAGTATATATTTTGATTAAAAAATATATGTTAAAATCTTTTAAAGAATATTCTACTAAATAAACTAAGTTGTTTATTTTAACACATAAGAAGGAAGAGAAATGTAATACTCAAATCTCTCAGGAGAGGAAAGCGTAATTTAATTTAACAGTGTTATGTTGAATAGACTAAGGTGTGTATTTTGAATTAAGAAGGATGATAGTGTCATACGTATACTTCTCATGAGACAGTAGTTTAGTTTACCTTTAAGAAACCCTACGAATTTGAGGTTTTTAGGAATTATTAGATAGGTCATATGTTTCTCTTGTGACTATTAGGATTCTCTCTTCTTATTCTCTTGTTCTTGTGCTCTTATGGTGATCTGAGAAACTAAAGTATCTTTTCTATTTCAGGATTAATCAAGACCCATTTCTCCAAAGATTGTAGGATCTAACTATTCTTCTACTCTTTGCTTTCTTTATCTTTGCATTTATATATTTATTGTTTCTATTATCAAATTTACCTCGTTAATTTTGCAAAAGAACAATTTGCTCAATTAATAGGATAGTATAAAATAAATTAGGAATTGACTGAGATAGATATATATAAGGGCTCAAACTAAAATATGTTTATCACTTGACGTCATCATTAGAATTTCCTAATGTGGGATTGATCTGGAGAAATTTATCTTAAATTAGATTTCATAGGAGGTCTAATTTGTGATAAAAATGAGTTGAGAGGCTATTTCAAATCAATTTTTAATACTATACTGAACTTTCTTTCATATCAGAATGAGATAATGGAAATCTCCCGCTAAAAAGTTGTTTCAAATTCCTCATTGTGTTTGTTCTGAAATTTGAATAGCAAATGATGCTATATTATAAGGTTGTGTTTGCTAGACTAGCTCCAACGGATTAAATGTAAAGCTTAACATGCAAGAGAAAGTTGGTGTCATAATTGCGTTAGAGCTACGTTTTATAAAGTTCCTTGTACTACTGCTACAGCTTAAGATGGTTCAAATTGATCTTCCAACAAGCACAATGCGCTCCTTGTATCAAATTAATTAATTTATTGGCCTACAAAATTAGAAATTCAGTTTCCATCCACTTGGTAAATCTTCCATACACATGAACATCATATAAACGAGTGATGGAATATTTTTAGCCCTGATGGCATAATCAATGAACAAAATGTTCATGCATCTAATAAAGAAGCAAGTTAGTTGGACTTCAATGTCAAAACTCAAAGTGAGTTATGGACAAGACGGCAAGACCTATTATTTCTCCACTAAAAAAAAGAGCAAATGATGAAATTAAGAAGGTCCACGTGAAAACTTACTGATTCTTTTTTCCAGTCTTACTATATATTATTGAAGAAATAGTTTATATATTATAGTTGTTGACGAACATGTAATCATCTTGTAAATTTAATATCCAACTCAAGTCTTTAGCAATATAAAACGACCAGAAGGAGCACTTAGTTATTTCAGTGTGTTGTAATATCTTAATTATACCCGGCACAAAATAATATAGCGTCTAAGTAGTATGCTAACATTTATAGCACCAAGTGGCAAATGGCTGAATACATGACACAAAAAGGCATTTTATTCTGTTTTACTGTGCTACAACTTCAAGTTATTGTAAGATAGAATGAGTCATTGAACAAAAAAAGGTTTAATTAATCATCCTATCAATGCGGCTGATATTATTAATTAATACCAAATCATTTATTTGAATGAAACTTCTGGTGCCATAGTCGGTTATGGCAATTTTGAATAACAGTTTGTTGTGAAATAAAGCGGCAGATTTTTGTCTAAATAAATACATAAAACTATCTTTTACATATATCTGGTTGAAGTAATTTAAACTATTTATTAGAATATTTTCATGCTCCACAATGTTAGACACGAAATAAAGACAAAACTTGAGCGGCAAAAACACGAAAGAAAACATATTGGGAGAAGCAAGTCGATGGAGGAAAAAACAATTAAGATTCAAACAAGTCTATAAAATAGGAGTAGTAGTTTGTTTCCTTGTAAGCCAACTTATTAACAAAAGAGTCTTCCTTTTCAGTTTAAGGTAATTTCCGTATTTTATCACTCATGAAGTTTATTGCAAATTCAATAACATAAGGACGGCATCACTACTATTTGAAAATTAAGAGTTCTGTGCTTTATTGAACTATCCTAGTATTTTTGGTACATGAACTATGTAGTATAGCCATTATTGGAAATATTTAAGAATTTTATTGAAAATTTCATTCATTGTAGTTGAAAAATATTAATTCTTTTATAATTACTTTAAGAATTTTGCCTACCAAAATTTCTAATCAGTTGATATAGTAAAAATCTTTGCATTAATAATATATCAAAATTTAATTAAATATTTAAGAGTTTAATTTTTATGTATTTTTAGTGCAAAAGGAAAGATGGGAGATATAAGATAAGTTGGATAATTAAGGAAAGATGTAAAGAAGACAAATTTGATTTTCTCTTATAATAAAATTAACATTTTAACAAATTCATATTTATCGATACAAAATAAATAAAAAATATGATAGATATGATTTTTAAAATAATTATTATGAAAATTAATAAATTTATTATAAATGATAATTTATAATTAGATAATAGTATAAAACAATAACTAATTTTTTAATACTTAATCATTTGAAATTTAACTCCTTAATTATTGAAAACAAACCCAAAAGAAGAATGTGATCATGATGACTAATTTAATTTTTTTTTTCTCCCGTAAGATTAATCAAATGATTAATCACTTTTACTCCTACGTCAAGTCAAATACCTTCATAAAATCCCTTTTAAACTCCAACCCATTTTTTCACCAAACATTTCCGAAAGAGACTCCCATATATCCCCAATCCCACCTTCCTCTCCAAGCACACTAGTTTAATTGACCACTTTATCCGCTTTGTATCTCTCAGTTTATCAAAACTCAGCACAAAGTTAGTTTGAAAAGAAATCCTACCAACACCCCCCATTTACCTTAGCCTATCGAACTTACTTCTACTTTGGTCCATTCTCATACCTCAAGAAAAGCAAAAACAGAGTCCTCTGTTTACTCTGTTTTTCCCACTCTATATATTACTACACCTATTTGTGTATGTCAACTCATTTAGGAGGTTAATGTCTTCCAATAAGAAAAGTCTTCTTAGAACCGTGTTCACAGCAAACGGAAGCTGTGGTTGCAGCAAAACAAAATCCTCTGAAGTGCACGAGCCAACACCAAAGTCGAAAACAACACACATTCACCAAAAGGCAAACAACAACCTTAGTAGCATGGCTTCTTCCACCACTTCCCTGGAGCAAGTTGATGAAGAGGAGTTCACTTCCACCACAATCTCCGAATCCGAGACATTTCATGATCACAACAACAACAACAACAACAACAACATCATCATCATCAACAACAACAACGACAACAATGTTGTACTCAAACGAAGCCCCCTGGTGAATAGCGTGGCGATTGAGAAGGACTCTTCGAATCCGTATCATGATTTCAGGCACTCCATGCTCCAAATGATCTTTGAGAAGGAGATCGAGTCAGAGGACGACCTTCAAGACCTTCTGCAATGCTTTCTTCACCTGAATCCGCAGTGTCATCACCATATGATCGTTAAGGTCTTCAATGAGATTTGCAAAGAAGCGTTTCCTCACAAGGTTAGTACCACTTCTGTCGTGTCTGATCCGTCTCCCTCTCACAAGAGCACCCTCATTGTTCGAAAGAGCCGGTGAAGGCGGTGGCAATATCATTGTACACAAGGTGTGCTTGTACGCAGAGTGAGAAAATTAAATCTGGATCATACAACTACATGTGGACGATTAGGATTAAAAGTTATTTAATAATAACATAACTACTTACTTTAAAAAGTTACATGACTTCGTGATTTAATTCCCATATTTTCTGATATGATTTAATGGTCATGATTCACTCTTTTCACCTAAAAAAGTATATAGTAAGATCCATGCTGGAGTTATGTTGATATTTTCTTCATTTTATTGATTGTGTCTATATAGATTGTTTGTGTTTACACAAAGTATTGTTTCATGGCAATGGATGCTTCGCTAGCTAGCTAAGATAGGCACACATGTGTCTAACTATGCCATGTGCAGGCATTGAATTCAGACTTTGGAAGAGTATGCATGTAAACATCATGGTTTAAAGTTGGCTCCTTATTCATTCTTTGATAAGTAATGCATGATATAAGTGTGTGGAGTTGAGAATGGTAAGTGGCTGTGTTGTATAAGCTTAAAGAGATAATGGTTTGATTGATCTTTTCTTCATTTGTTTGTATGATACTTTTTTAATGTAAATGATTAATTAGATGGAAACTCAAGATTTTTTCAAACAACTATTTTTTAGGAGTAATTGTTCATTAAATATATTCCTTACTAGCTGCTAGATGCTCGATCACTTTTGATGAATGGGTTTTCTTGACGCTGAATCCAACCTTTTAATTTATCAGTTGTTCCATTGTTTAGAGAAAAAAGTTAAAATAGTTTAAATAAAAAATAAGTAAAAATAGTAGTTAGGTATGTTAGAAAATATAAATTTATTATTTTTTCCATAAGAATATTATTTTTTATCCCTCATCCCGAAAATACAAGTGTCGAAAAGTAAAATAAAAATAAAAGTTATATCTTTTCTAATAATCTACTACCTGAGAATAATTTTTCAAAACTTGTAACATTTTTATATCTTGAGGAATCAACTTTTAATCCATAAAACATACAAACTCAAGTTTATACCGTATACAATCTGTCACTTTATTATAAGAATTTGATCATAATGGTAGCTTAAAAAATCTTATGTCATAACATTATTATTGATGATATATATAGGAAGAACATAAAACAAGATTACGTGAGAAATGAGAACTATAAATCTGACTTATATTTAAATGATTAAGATTAAAAGTTTTTATAAAAAATTAAGATTAAGAGTAAATGATGATATAATTACTTAAATATGATCTAACTATTTATATTTATAATTTTAATTTTTTTAGCATGAGAGAATTCTTATTTAGCATGCTTCATACATGTATGTGTAACTAATAATTACTCACATGTTTTAAAAAAAATATTTTAATAAATTTTAATTTTAATTTCTCAACACATATTTAAAGTATCTAATTAAAATACTCTTTATATATGTTCGGACCTCAAATTTACTGTATTCTTAGGGTCACCACATTTATCCTTGATTCTTAAGAAATATAAGACTATTTTGGTGTATTTGAAATACTTGTCCCAAGTAGAGGCTAAGGAACTAGAAAGTCTATTAGTTCTTATGTGTGGTTTAGTTCATTTTTTTAGTCAATATTTCAATTTTAAGTATGCTATATTGATAGAGTTATTTACTCATCTTATATGAAATATTATTAGTTTTGATGTTAATATGAAACTCAAAGTTTTATTTTTTAAAATCCTCTCAATGAAATGAATAAAGATATTTATAAATTACCTTAGTTCTTAATTATTGTGAGTGTATTTTCGTATACCGAAACAATATATACCCACACATTCACACAAATTGAAACTTGAATATATTCTGCTTTGAGATAGTAAATAAGCCTTATTCTTATATAAAGGTTAGTTAAATTTAAACGTCTCAATTTTCAAACAAACAGTTTTTTTCTTTTTTTTACATGAACAAGTGACATTACTACCGAAACAGTTGTACAATGCTATATTTATTATAAAACTTGTTTCATAGATTAGAATTGTTACATTTAATTTTTAAAGTAATTAATAGTTAGCTAAAGCATCTAATAGCGTAAGAGGATGGATATGGGGCCTTAGATTTGAAAGCATTAGATAGAAAGTATTATAGTTAACCCACAACTACAACTCTACAAGTACCAAAACTGATTAAACAAACACAGTACCTTTAATTTTCTCTTTTCAGTGAAGAAAGCATTATTAGCAGATGAGCTAATTTGATTAGGACAACATTTCGCAACCAACAAGGACCCTCATAATTTAAGGGTGCGAAGTTTCGCGTCTTCCCCCATAGGACTTTTGGGAAACTTGCATTCTGAAATCTGAATATCAAATTATATATGTATTTAGATTATCTTATTTTATATTTAAAATAGTTTATAAATAAATTTTTATTATAAAACTAAGAATTTCTCTAAAAATGAGATATAAAGTTGAGTATTACATCAAGGACCAAAATAAAAATAAAAAAATAATATAAACAAAGAAGAAAAATTTTAAAGGATCAAAACAAAAAAAAAACAATTTTTTTTGAGGAAAAAAGATACAAATATTTAGAGATTAAAAATATATTAAAACATATATACTAATGATAGACCGTATTATTAGTATATTATTCCATACTTTAATTATATATTCATAATGTCTATTCTAATATCGTTTTTTTTGCCTTAAACATAAATTATATTAATAAACGAAATTTTTTAATACCTAACATTTTTCATTAATATATGACTTTTTTTAGTGTCTGACTAAGCTGTGATGGAAACGCCTAATTTCTCATTGTTTCTGTGCAGATAACTCTGCAATCAGAAGAATTAAAACAATGGAAATTAAATTTTCTTGTACACTAGCCATAACTCAAAAAGCCAAAGAATTAAAGTGAAAATACCACAGATTATGAATCTTCCATTTAATTATGAATTATATTATCAATACCATATTTTCTACAATGTTATTTTTATATTTACCTTTCTTCGTTGCATCAATTAATTTGTGAAAATAAACAACATGATTTTTTATAATACTACAGATTAAAGATTGCGACACTTAAGATTAAAAATACCGTAAATTTCTGGTATTTTATATTTTAAAATACTACAGACTCATTAAAATACTACAGATTAAAAATCTGCAATTTTATTTTATACTTTTGTTATCGATCTCTCTTTTTATACAATTATAACTTCTCTTTAATTAACTATGTGCGAAAACTGCGAATTAACATGCGAGACGTGATGCTTCCTTCAATGGCCAAAATTAATCTTTCACTTCAATCCAAGATAATGCTGAAATAGAGAAAGAGGGGTTAGACGTACGACTTTGGATACCTCTCCTTTGTTTGTAAAATTGTTCTCAACAGGTACCGTCAAAATCAAGAACCGTAACATCCATAAGACATGTAATTGATATTTGTACACATGATAAGGTATCACAATTTTTTTTAAGTTTATCCTCTTGTTTAATGAGTCTCCCTCACAATTTTTGTTGTGGTTAAACTGTGAAAGATTTGACTGAACTTTGAAATAATTTTTATCAAAGTACTCCTCTTGTTGACCAAGGTCTAAAGTGAACAAACAATTACTCTTCTCTCTAGTATGGTTGACATAGAGCATGTCTAGAGATTATGAGACTTAAAATCAAATTTATTTTAAATTTTAATTTAATGCACTTTGTTAATTTAAAAAAAAATCGTGATTTTATATTTTCAATATTATTCAAATTTCAAATTAACTCTCAATTAAATATTTAAATTAATCTATGTATACAAAATATCATCACGAAATGAATTTTAATTAAATTTGTGATCTTATAATCAGCATTTTTTTCACAAGATCATTTTTTATATATCAATCATAGAATCACTCATTAAATTTAAATTTTGTACTAATTTCAATAGATTTTTTTTAAGTAAGTGAGAGATTGAATCTAAAATAGATATAAAATATTTTTCTTTAACTTTTTGAAATAAAATTAAAATTTTACTTAAATAATTTATGATAACCATTACATTCATAACTTAATATTATGTAATCTTATTAATAAAAAAATAATTACAAATAATAAATCATATCTTAACAAAATTTATCACTTTATAATTTAAAATGACAAAAAAATATTAAAATGTAAAAATAAAAAAAAATGAAACCCTTGGGGGCTCAAGGCATAGACCCAATGGCGGAGCCACTTTAGAACAAGTGATGACCACACTACTAGAAAAGCAGTCTTTTACGACACACGGTCTAAGACGGTTCTCGAAAAATCGTCTTAGAAAGTTAAGCGGTGACAATTTTGTAAATAATACAATGTATACCACGACGGTTTTATAATAACCGTCTTTAAAGTGCAGTGTTCAAATACAGTTATTATAAAACCTTCTTAAAAAACCACATTTCAAATACGGATTTCATAAACCGTCTTTAAATTTGCGCTTTTCTCTCTCATGATTCAAATTTTGAATCACAAATTTTGAAGCACAGCCGTTTTAGAATGATAAGGAGCACAGACGGTTGTATAACCGTCTTTGAAAGTCTAACTTTCAAAGACGTTCGCTACAAAGACAGTTCTACAACCGTCTTTGTATGGGTAAAAGAACCATCTTTGAAAAGCTGATTTGTAATATGGCCATGATACTACCTAAAAAATAAAATTTGCAGTTATTGAGTGGTCGAATTTTATTTTTAATAATTATATATACTTATATAATTAATTAGAATTAAAAATAAAATTTGGGGCTACCTAAAAATAAAATTTGACACTACTTAGAATTTGGTATGAGCTAAAAAATTTTGCTGACTCCGCCACTACTACAAAGGTGTCATTGATCTTATGGTCTCCATTGTCGTGGGTTGACATATCCTAAATAGAAATTGGATAATTACAAAAGATACTTTGATTCTTAAGTTAATAACGATTTTATCAAAGTAAAAATGTGTAGTGAATGTGTTCTTAACACTGTTGGTGTTGCCTGTATTTAGAAGAGTTTAAGATGGGTTGATTCCTTGGCACGAGACCCACAACCTTTTAGTATATTATGGAGTTGTGAGATGGTAATTTTACTCCAAATCAAGGCACGCTTCCATATTCTTAAGTGTCTTGTAGTGCTCTTGAGCCTAAGTGATGACATTGTGAATTTGGTTGGTATTCTCTGTTAGGTTGAGGTACGCTGTTAAGGGGATTGAACCTCAAGTCCAATACATTATAATTGTCCTTAGCCCACCATTCTCCTTATTTGATCATATCGAGTTTGTGCTTTGAAGTTGAGTTATTTGCTTATTTGAAGGTATAAAAAATGTTGGGAAAGACACGTATGCACAGTGAAAAAATTACACATATATGTAGTGGTAAATAAACCTTTTTCGCTTGAGTGAACCTGTGAAAAGCGTAATATACAACAATCCAAAAATCCAAGGGTGCGAAAAAATAAAGAGATAACAGTAAAAAGTACACCAACAATTTTAACGTGAAAAACCTCCAGTGTGAGGGACAAAATCACGGGACCAAGTCCAGAAAAAATCTCCACTAAGTAAAATATCAAAGAGTACATTAAAGAGTTTCTACAACAGAACCTCACAAATAAATGCATACTCACTCTTAAAATAGTGGAAATCAATAATGTAACAATATTGAAATAGAGACCTACAACGGGGTAAATATAGCTTTTGCCAAAGTATGAGAGAAATAAAGTTCTGAGTATACCAAATGAATGCCCACAATATTAGGAACAATTGGCTGAAATTTCATCCAAAACAGAACACACATGAGTATCCAACCAATACCGCAAAGTGAGCAAAATTGTTTTTCTCTCGTTGATGGCGCAGAAGAAAAACTTGGAAAACCAAGAGAGAGGCACAATGCAAGTCTTGTTTTTATTCCTGTATGCTTCTGTTTTTTTACTAAAGTGGTTGGCCCACTTGAGGAGGTCTACCAACAAACTTCCCCTACGACTCAAGTGGAGGCAAATGCCAAAACCGACAATAAATCGACAAGCTTCAAACTTCCCCTTTGGTAGTGTCTTTGTCATCATGTCAGAACCATTATCATCTGTATAAATCTTTTCAAGTTCCAATAACTTAGAATTTAAAACATCACTTATCCAATGATATCGCACATCAATATGTTTAGATCTACCATGGAATATAGGATTCTTGCCAAGGTGAATAGCACTTTGAGTATCACAAAATAAAATATATCTCTGTTACTCAAAACCAAGTTCTTGCACAAATTTTTTCATCTAAAGCAACTCTTTACATGCCTTAGTAACAACAATGAACTCAGCCTCAGTTGTAGACAATGCAACACATTTTTGCAACTTAGACTGCCAAGCCACAGCTCCTCCTGCAAAAGTAATCAAATAACCAGAAGTAGATTTTTTAGAATTAATATCCCCTGCCATGTCAGAAGCAGTGTAACCACAAAGAATAGGCTTCCCAATTCCAAAACACAATTTCAAATTAGAAGTACTACGGAGATATCTCAACATCCACTTCACAACTTTCCAATGCTCAATACCAGGATTGGAAAGAAAATGACTGACAACACCAACTGCATGGGCTATATCAGGCCTAGTGCAAACCATTACATACATCAAACTTCCTACTGTAGATGCATAGGGAATATATTGCATGTCTTCTTTTTCTTTATCACTAGAAGGAACTTGTCTAGTGCTAAGCCTAAAGTGTGAAGCTAGATGTGTACTTACCACTTTAGCTTTATCCATATGAAAACATTGAAGTACTTTCTCAATGTACTTTTCTTGTGACAACCACAACTTCTTGGCTTCTCGACCACAAGTGATATGCGTGCCAAGAATCTGTCTTGTTGGTCCCAAGTCTTTCATCACAAAAGACTTGCTAAGATCCTTTTTCAACCTATTAATTCTAGACAAATTATGACCAACAATCAACATGTCATCAACATATAGCAATAAAATGATAAAATCACTATCATAGAATTTCTGCACAAAAACACAATGATCTGAAGTAGTCTTCTTGAATCCCTGTTGGATCATAATAGACTCAAACTTCTTGTACCACTGCCTCAGGGCTTGTTTCAACCCATAAAAACTTTTCTTCAACTTGCAGACATAATTCTCTTTACCTTTCACCACAAAGCCTTCAGGTTGCTCCATGTAAATTTCTTCCTCCAAATCACCATGAAGGAAAGCAATTTTCACATCCATCTGCTCAACCTCTATATCAAGACTGGCTGCCAAACCAAAAACAACTAAGATGGAAGACATTTTAACAACATGAGAGAAAATTTCATCAAAATCAATGCCCTTTTTTGACGATAGTCTTTGACAACTAATCTCGCTTTGTATCGTGGAGCAGAATTGTTTTCTCTAGTCTTTAACCTATAAATCTACCAATTTTGCAAAGCTTTCATGTCTTTAGGCAACTTGACCAACTCAAAAGTATGATTATCATTCAAAGACTTCATCTCATCCTCCATTGCTGCAATCCATTCTTTCCTATACTCATTTTCCATAGCCTCTTCATAGCACTCAGGCTCTCCCCAGTCAGTGAAGAGCACATATTCATCAGATGAATAAAGAGTAAAAGGAAAATGTTGTCTAGAAGATCTTCTGAAAGGAACATCAGATTCAACAGAATTACCAGCACCATCATTATCAATATTCTTAACTAGATCATCTGGAATAAGAGTAGGGACATCATCATGATTGTCAAAATTTGCTACATCAGGCGTATCTGTATCAGGAACTCGATCAAAATCAACTAATTCATCAGTACTCTAAGACTTTGATTTATCTGCCTTCCCAATATCTTCAATGGTTTAATCCTCCATGAAAACAACATCACGACTTCTGACAAGCTTCTTTCCAACCGGATAATAAAATCTATAGCCAAATTCATCATGGCCATAACCAATGAAGATACATTCCTTTGTCTTGACATCTAACTTGGACCTCTCATCTTTTGGCACATGCACAAATGCTTTACAGCCAAAAACACGAAGATGGTCATAGGAAACATCCTTCCCATACCACACTCAGTTAGAAACATAAGCCTGCAAAGCAACAACAAGAGACAAGTTAACAACATGTGCAACAATACATAAGGCCTCACCCCAGAAAGAAGCTAGTAACTTTGCTTCAGAAAACAAACATCTGACTCTCTCCATCAATGTTCTATTCATCCTTTTTGCCAAGCCATTGAGCTAAGGAGTCTTAGGGGACATCTTTTGGTGTCAAATACCCATCTACTTGCAATATTCATCAAAAGGTCCACAAAACTCGTCACCGTTATCAGTGCAAATACATTTCAATTTCTTCCCTGTTTCTCTCTCAACCAAAACCTGAAATTGTTTAAAAACACCAAGCACTTGGTCTTTAGTCTTCAAGACATAAACCCAAAGCTTTCTCGAATGGTCATCGATAAAAGTAACAAAATACAGTCCACCACTGAAAGTCTTAGTCCTCATAGGACCACAAAGGTCTAAATGCACCAACTCAAGTACCTCTAATTTTTGAGAAGGAGGATGGCTCTTAAAAGAAACCCTATTTTGTTTCCAAGCCAAATAATGAGCACATTTTTCTAACCTTGCACATTTCAAACCTGTAAGAAGATTCTTCTTGGCCAAACAATTCATTCCCTTCTCACTAATGTGACTCAGTCTCTTGTGCCATAAATCTGACGAACTATCACAGTCAACAACATTTATAGCATCAACTAAAACAGAAGCCTTCATCCAATACAAACTTGAAAACTTCTTACCTCGTGCCACAATCAAGGAACCCTTAGTGAGCCTCCATCGTCCACTATCAAAGGTATTAAAATAACCATCATCATCTAGAACACTAGTACAAATCAGATGCAAATGGATGTCTGGTGCGTGCCTGACATTCTTCAAAATCAACTTTGTTTCCTATGTTGGTTTCTAAACAAATAGTACCAATGTCAATCACCTTTGACGTATCACTATTACCCATCTTCAACACACCAAAATCACCTGGAGTATAAGATGAGAAAAATTCCTTCCTAGAATTCACATGAAAACTGGCATCACTGTCAACAACCTAGCTAGAATCATCATGTCATACCCTAATTTTGTCCGGGTAACCCTCATATAAAAATGATGATAAAAAAATGAAAAAAAAAAGAGAAATAAAATAATAAGTAGTAAAAGAAAAAAAAAAAGAGAAGAAGGTAACAAAAAGGAAAAAGACAGCAGCAAATAGCAAAAAGAAAGGAAAAAGGGCCATAAGGCCCATTAGGTAAAAAAAAAAAAGAAGAAAAGCAACGTAAAAAGGCACAAATGAATAAGGCAACAGTAGAGGGAATGAGGGAAAAAGAGAAAAAAGTTACACGAATCCCGAGGTGAAAAGAGGAGCCAATAAAGGAATGATTCCTTAGGTAGTCACTCTCCCACATCCTCCTTTTTTCCTTTAGTTTTCGTTGCTTATTCTTTTCTTTTCTTTTCTTCTTCTTTTTTTTGTTTTTGCTTTCACTCATGCTTTATGGGCTGTTGATCATTTCATTCAGATGAATGCTTGTGGTTTCTTGTGATTTGTTGTGGTTAGATTTATTGGTTTTGATTATGTTTGCGTTTATCTTTCTCTCCTATTTCTTTCTATTTTTTCTTTTCCGTTTTGAGTTTTCCGGCACCTCCACAGCTGCCACTGCAGCCAACCACCGCCCTCTCACCGCCGGACACACCGTGGTGGCCATTCAACCATCGGCCTCCATGGTGGTGGCCAAGGAAGTTGCAAAACATTCATGGAAGGGGGGAAAACCATATTTCGCGCAGCTTTTCGGGCAGCTGCTGTGCCCAAACAAAATATGTATTGGGCCGGGTCGCCCTGGCACAACCCACAAAAAAAAAACAAAAAAACAAAAAAAAATTTGCTTTTTTCACCTAACATTTTATAAGTTCACCCCCTTTAATTTTTTGGGCCTAGCCCAAAAAAAACATTTTAACATACTCTCTGCACCCTCATCTTTAATAAGTACACCCTCTCAATGCTTGGGCTTGACCAATACTTTTACGGATTTCATAATGCTTTTTGCACCTACCTTGTAATAAATGCACACCCTTCAGCAGTTGGTCTTGGCCCACTTTGGGGCAGTACATGTAATGATTTTTACACGCACTTTTTTATAACTGCACACCCCATTTCAGTTGGGCCTGGCCCACTTTCGATTTAAACATGAAATGCTATTTACACCCCTATATTCATAAATGCACCCATATCTACTGGGCCTAGCCCATTTGTGTAATTTAATATACACTGATTGTACCCCTATCCTTACTGTATGCACCCCTAATTACTAAGTGTACCCCCACTTCTATTCTATCCCTTTTCTATTTCTATTTTATTTATTTGATTACGTAATGTTACGTATTTATTTAGTGCGCAGTTATACTTCATGCACTCCATGCTGGGTCTCCGACTCGCTTGGTAGTGTTTCAATAACACGTGGATAGATTAGTGAATATCATGCTAGGTCTCCGACTTGCTTTATTTCATAGAATTTACCACAAATTCAAAATCTTTTCTAAAAATAAAAAAAAGCTAAAAATACCCAAATGAAGGATTATTCAATTCTCCTTTTTCTCAAGAAAATTTACATATTACTCGAGATTGCTTCAAGGTCCAATGCCTTAAGCGATTCTCCTCGTTTCTTCCTCAAAATCAACGTTGTTTCAAGGTCCAACGCCTTAACGACTCTTTTTCACGCAATTTAAACAAATCTTTCAAAAAAAGATAAAACCAAATCAACTCAATCAAGTTTTTTTTTTAAACAAAGAACTACGTAAGTCTGATTTCCTCATTGCACCTGGGGATACGTAGGAGCGAGGGCTAGGCATGGCAATGGGGCCCGGACCCGTGGGTACCCGCCCGAATCCGCCCCGATGTCAACGGTGAAAAACCGAGTTGACCGGGTTCGGGTTCGAGTTCGGGTTTTCCCCGCTTTGTAATTTCGGGGGCGGGGTCGGGTTTGGTATTGGTGATATCCGCCCCGCCCCGCCATAATTAAATTACAAATTTACCCTTATATATATAAGAATAAAATCCCGAAACCCTACCCCTCCCCCTCATTTCTCATTCTCGTCGACGACGGCTACTAAACCCTGGAAAACAAATTCGCTACGTTCTCTCTCACCTGCAAGGCTGCAACACCGCAATTCACTTGCTCTCTCTTTGGTATTTCTTTCTTCTTCTATACTATTTCAAGCTATTGTTTGTTTTTCCCTTTTCTGGTCTTGGTATCATCCTTTTGCATTATCTCATATTGTTTTATTCCTTCATTATGTATCTGATTTGACCAGTGACTGAAAAAATATTGAAGCATTTGTTGGATCAAAGACAGTCATCCAGGTTCGTGCTTATGGGCTTTTTTCCTGAGAGGAGGTAAATAATTTTCATATTTACCATTTAGGGGCTGTTCCATTTTTATTAACCAATATGGGGTAAGTCGTGCTACATGACACGACTTCTATCTCAGGATAACTTTAAAGTCTATTGTTTTTTTTGTTTTTTTTTTAAATATGTTCAGAAGTCGTAAATATAAAAACGACTTTAAAGTAGTTTTTATATTTACGACTTTAAAGTCGTATTTATTTTATTTATTTTAATTTTTAAAATATGTCATGCTTAACAGTAGGAACTAAAAAATGACTTTAAAGTTGTTCCTTTAATTACGACTTTCGTTAACGTTTCAGCTTTTTATACATATATAATATATATTTAATTGATTTATTTGATATGCTTATTTAATATTTGTTTTTGTTATTATTTTTTTTGAAATTTTAATTTTATATAAATATGTTAATTACTAGTTTAAACCCATATATTTATGTATGAATTTTTTTAAATTACTTTTGTTTGTTAATTTAATTTTTAATTGAATTATTTTATATGCTTATTTAATATTTGTTTTTGTTATTAATTTTTTTGAAATTTTAATTTTATATAAATATATTAATTACTAGTTTAAACCCATATATATATATATGCATGAATTTTTTTAAATTACTTTTGTTTGTTAATTTAATTTTTAATTGATTTATTTTATATGCTTATTTAATATTTGTTTCTGTTATTAATTGTTTTGAAATAGGTGGTTGTTTGTTGCTACTACAATCATGGGCGTGGGACCGCATTACATGCATTGCCCCGCATGTACTTCCCTTATCGGCCGATGAAGTACAACAAGGTCTTGGATTTCCGCTTGCTCGAATGTGGTCTCGTCCGATGACGCAAACAAACATATCCACCAACTTAGTCGCATTGATACGCGGGATATTTGATAGGCTACATATAAACGAGGTTCATTCCGTAATCTTGATATTTAGTATTTTAAAATTATGATATTGTTTAGTAAATATGTCATAACAATAAATATTGCTTGCAGTTCTTGTGGACACCATATGATACCCCTGCAATAAGACCATTAATTAATAATGTAGAGATATCTATGATTGTTCGTGCAACAGTCCCTCTCATATGTTATGCAATTGTGGAATGGCACCCAATAGACAGGGTCATGAGACAATTTGGAATGAGACAAAATATTCCAAACGACCCACCAAACATAGACGAACTCCACAACATAGATATGAGACGTCGAACAGATATTTTTTGGCCTTACCATCATCGTCGCTGGATTCGTGCTTACAATGATTGGAATGATTTTATTGTTCAAGGTGTGATGGACCACAATATTTTGCATGAAAATTCAGAATACATGCAATGATATATACGTCGGACTAAACGATATATATCACGTGAAGGGACACCCGTTATTCAGGTTATAACTTTACTCTTGTAATTTGAATAAATTATTTATCACTATCAATATAGATTTCTAACTTCACAATTCTTAATTTACAGTCCCATGCTGGCCATCACTACTATCAATCACATGTTGAACCCAATGTACCTCCGATGCATGTTTCTGGATTTATGCCTCACTATCATCAAACACCTGCACAACCTTTTTATCCTTCAGTGGGTTTCTCTGGATACATGCCTCAAGGTTATGGACAAAGTTCACAACCATTTGGGTTCTCAACATATGTGCCTCAACAATCATTTCAAGTTCCTTCTACGTCAAATATTTCTGAAGGACCCTCACATAGGTTTGGTACCACTTTCAACACTCCGCCATCAGCATATAACCCATCACCATCAACATCTTTTTATCGTTCATTATTACCTACTCAAATGTGTGACATGGATAATGACGATGACGATAATGATGATGATGATAACAATACTACCAATGATGATGATGGCCACGACGATGATATGTTCCTCACCAACAATAAAGACAAACACGTGATCATCCTAGAACAAGAGGAGGAAGAGGTGGTAGAACAAGAAGAACAAACTCATCAACAAATCCGTAGCAAGAGGAAAGACCAAGACGCGTATCTAGAAGACCTCGTTGTGGGACCTCATCCTACTATTAAATTTTTTCTTTATGTGTAATTTATTTGAATTTTATTTCATAATCCTAAGTCTTTCAAATTATATCTTGTGTTAATATTTCAAATTTTTTTACAGAATGTTATTATCATTATTGTTCCACCGTGATTAATTAACATAATTATATTTGTTCTAATTAATAAATAAAAAATATAGATATTTTTTCATATAGAACAAGCTAATATTATTACCAAAATATTTTAATTTAACAAAATCAACATAAAAAATTTATTAACAAATTTTATAAAATACATAGTACTTGTAATATTAATAACTAAAATATTTAATGAAATCATCTAAAAATACATGATGGTTTTTTCTAATTAGCCCAAAATACACGATTTAAAAAG
>PYAF01006319.1:546853-563325 GCA_007407185.1 Glycine tomentella
TCGTCTTGGATATCAGTAATCACCACTTTGGCTCCATGCTTGGAGAAAAGTCTTGCTGTGCACTCACCTATACCACTTGCTCCACCAGTTATCAGTGCCACCTTCCCTTCTAGCCTGTTTTTCAAATTTGTATTTCACCAATAACAATATGTATGAGCTTATGCTAATTAATTATTTGGAAACAAAATTAAAATTAACCGGTGAAGAATTTTTCTTCTCACGTTTGGATAAGTTTTTCCACAGATTATTATAAGAAAATAAAATGAAATAAATTTTTTGCATAAATTAAAATTAGTTTATACATAACCTAAAGTTTATAATTTTTCTTTTGCAAGTTTTCTGAAAATATTAGAACCAGTTTTGGTAGCCAGATTTTGTTAGAGGCTGGGCTTTGGATTTACCTTCTGGCAAGAGCAGCAGCGGAGGCCAATGAAACACTTCCCATGATGTCTCTACTGGATAAGCTCGCTACTAAGCTAAGAATACCTGTGACACAGCACGTAAATGATTGGTTGATTATGCCTCACATGGAAGTCCTATTATTTTATCTATAAATTTGCACCACTAGTTACACGTGTTGTGGAAAGTCAAGACCAATATAATAGGGGGTGATTCTTGGCCACAACTCACTAGTAATGGACAAGAAAAGCCATACTTGGAATTCAATTATAGATTATATGTGTCCGCCTCATTTTGGACAAATTGGGATGAAAAGAAGAAAAAATGTAGAAAAAAGTGATAGATGTGAATGTGATAGGTAGAATAATAAAAAAAAGAGAAACAGAAAGAAAATGGAATGAAAATAGGATGGAAGACAAAATTGGGATGATTTATTTATTTAATTAATTATTTTTTTGGTAGTGTGAATAATAAAATATAAGAGATCACATTTACAAATATCTAATATATTATATCTATATAAAAGTAAACTACCAGTAAAATTACATAAGCTTAGATTGTTGATACTTAATTAACAAAAATTAGGGTTAAAATGGTAATCGGATATCTCCACTCTTATCAAAATTTGCTAATTGCATCCCTTTTCAATAACTACACCCTAATATTTCTAAATTTAAACTTGCTAATTGCACCCCCTTTTCAATAAGTAAATTAATATTTCCTTTTAAATCTTAAATACTTATTATATCATTTCTTTCATTCCTTTCAGACATTATCTCTTTAATACGTAGGCAGTGGTATTACCCGTGTACATAGGGTATCGTATTAGCCAGTTACAAAAATACAAAATCTTAATATTATTTTAATTTTTCCTTCCGAAAAGACTCTAAACTACGGGTGATATAATAATTCCTCTCTTATTTACTTGAGAACTGTCTAGAAACTTGCTAAGTGTAGTGATTTCCTTTCATTTTATGTTATTATTTCTGCAATCTTCTACTTTGGGTCCTTCATGTTTCTCAATATTGTTGGTTCTCATCTCAATTGGCTAAGTCTAATTATTGACAGGTTTGCACAGACGTAATAAGAGATGGAGTCTTAAGTGGATAAATTGTTTAAGGCCTGATTTCAGCAAAGGTGTATTATCGCCAAAAGAAAAAAATTATTATCGAATTTCACTTCTTTCTTTCTCTTATTAATTTACTTGACAACTGTCTAGAATGCAATGATTTCCTTTCATTTTATGTTATAATTTTCACAATTTTCTTCTTTTGGCTCTTCATATTTCTCAATGTTGTTGGTTCTCACCTCAATTGGGTGAGTCTAATTATTGGTATGTTTGCATAGGCGTGACAAAAGATGAAATCTTTTATTGGTTATAAATTATATGTTTGATCAAATGCCAAATGACATTTTTGGATATGTTTCTTTATTTCTCATTTTACTTTTAAATTTATGACACTTTTGAGACTACTTTTCATATGAGAATTTTTCAGTTGATTCCGTCGATTTGGTATTATCTTATAGAATAAGAATTTTTCACACACAATCTTTGATTTTTGTTGCTTATCTTTTGTTAATATTACTCTTATTTATAATCAATAGTTCAATTATATTTTTTTTAAAAAAGTTAGTAAATGTAAATTGATGTTTATTGCATAAATTTAGGCTAATGGGTAAATGATCAATGAAATGTTCAATTGTGAAATTTGATGTAGGATTTCTATAAAAGTGAGCACTGCACAAACAAAAGTCAATAAAATTAATCCAGTTGATGATTGAGTAGAAGAAGAAGGTTCAAAGTGGCGAGAAGATGCATGACAAAATTGAGATAAAGGAAGATATTACTTGGGTAAATTGAAAGAAAATACCTAAACAAGTGGAAAATTTACTAGCAGCGCATTAATTTTGCATAAAATTTTCATTTGTTTTCTTTAATTTAAGTTCATAACTGAATGTTGCTTGCTACATATTATAATTCTTGCTTATATTGAAAATTAGTATTTTGTTCCAAGCTAATTTTTTCATTTTTCCTATCCATCTTATATCTTTATCTTACAGTAATTATATGAATTAAAATTCTAAGAGGTTCTCAATCACACATGCATTAGTCATGTTCTAATCAATTTATTTAAGTCCATAACAAAAAAGTTACTTACTATATATTACAATTGTTGCTTAGATTGAAAATTATTACATCAAATCCAATCTAATTTATTTATTTTTTTCTATCCATCTTATATTTCAGAGAAGAATGTTGGTCTCATTTGTGGTTGCAAGTGATGTGTTTGATCAAATGCCTAAATGAACTTTGTATTTCTTTATGACAATATTAATTTTTTAAAAGATTTTGTGGTTTGGTATTTGACAAACATGGACAGTCCCTTCTCTCTGAATCATTCTTTACAAGTTTTTTTTTTTTTTTTGTTTTTATGAGTCAAACGATCATCTACAAATGATATTGTATTTTTTTGAGTTGTGTTGGTCTCATTTATGTTTGTAAGTGACGAGTTTGATCAATGCTTTAAAGAATTTTGTATTTTTTTATGACAAGTTTTATTTTTAAAAAAATTATGTGCTTTGATATTTGACAAATATGGACAACCCTTGCTTTGTAATTCATTTTTTACAAGTGTTTTTTTTTTTGTTTTGATGAGGTAAATGATCCTCTGTGAATGATATTGTGTTTTTTTTTTTAGGTTCGTATTATTTGTAGTTTGCAAGTGATGTGTCTAAGCTATATATGAATATTATTCTTGCACCGCTTACTAATTAGTGAGGTGTGCGTGCCATTTGAGATAGGATATTATAAAGATAAAGTGATTAAAAAGAAATTCAACAGTATCCTTAATGCATTCATTATGCAGTGATTATTTTAAGTTGGTATAGTGGCAATGATCAAAGCTGTCGATCGGTTAAAAAGGGAGATTTTTTATTTTTTATATTTTTTATATACAATTGTGTTCATTATAGATGAACTATAGTTGTTGAGTGAGTTCATTATAAATTCAACAATATCCTTAATGTGTTCATTATAGTTGTATTAAGTGTGCTATTATCTGAAGGACAAAAATATATAATAACGGATAAAAGAGTAAAATATATATTTTTTCAAGAGATGTTTAACGAATACTTCCTCCATAATTAATTATAAATTTCATCTAATTAATTCATATTTCTTAAAAATAATTAATTTAATTAATTATATTTGATATATTAATTATTTATAATATTATCTAAAGTTATTTTTCTTATTTTCCTATTCATTTAATTATTTTTATTAATATTTGAATAGAAAATAATTAAATAAGAGTTGGTAGAAAAAGAAATAATTAATGTATCTTAAATTTTTTTAAAAAAAAATAAATAAATTTCGGAAAAAAAGTTATGATTAGGTACATAAGGAGTATTATTATTACTTTTAATTTTAAAAAACAGTATCTTTTATTCTTGAGAGATAAATACAATTTAAAGTTTAATTTATTTTCTACCTCATCATCGGCTTCGTTGGCGACGACAAGCTCTTCTTTAAGTTTCCCACCGCGACCGCCTCCCATCACCCATCACCCATCGCTACTTCGCGCAGCTTGTCTCCGCCCTCCGCTTCTGCCACCGCCACGACATCACCCACTGTGACCTCAAGCCGCAAAACCTCCTCTTAGATGATGCCGACGACCTTAAGGTCTTTGACTTCGGCATCTCTGCCTTCCCTGAGCACCTCCACGATGGGCTCCTCCACACCGCCTGTGCCACCCTCACCTTCACAGCGTCAGAGATCCTCTGCTGCGTCGGCTACGATGGCTCGAAGGCTGACACTTGGTCCTGCGGCGTCACCCTCTACAACCTCCTTGTCGGCCACCCACACCAAATACTCTCTGAAACTATATTTCTCCCTACAATGACGCTAGCGCAGATGGACCAACTATGAGAATGTCCAATTCAAAAGAGAATTAACTTTACACAATACCAATGACAATCTCGAAATATGGTGTTTAATTTAAGGAAAAATTATGGTTTTAGTTTTTATACTTTTACTTATTAAATGTGGTTTAAGTCTTTATACTTTCATATTCATGAATCTGATTCTCAAACTTTAAATAAGATATAAATTTATTCTTTTCTCTTTAAGAATTCATCATGTTTATTAAAGTTGAGAAAGACTAAATTCACATATTTATTTATGTTTGGGATGAAATTCATCCCTATAAAATATAGAGACTTGGTTCATGCTTAATAAAAAATATAAGAACCAAAATTTCAAACACATTTTCCCTTTAATTAAATATCATTTCCTAGTAAGTTCATCTTCAACAACTAATTAGGCTTCATAAGCTTTGATTTTTTCAAAAATCACTTCTTCAACTTATTATGTAACACAATAAGCTTGAGAAGTATGCCTAAATGCAGTTCATTCAATTTAAATTCTTATCTAGCTAGTGAAGTGAGTGGCCATCCATGTATTAATAAGATTTAATCATTTTTCAAATTGAACTGTTCAACTGAACAATCATCTGTCTTTTATGTTTATTGTTTCAAGAATTGTAGATTGTGTGACAGAATAATTGCTTGTCTTTTAGGTTTGACACTTGAGAAATTGTGAATTGTTTACCTGAGAATCATATCATATATGACAAATTTAATAATAGATTTTGTGTCAAGCCCAACCTCTCTCGTGGACTAACTTACACTTGTTAAGTATGCAATTTGTCGATTTAACATTATTTTTACAAGACTTCTTTTAAAGAGAACTTGAAATGTGGTATGCAGTAAAGTGTATTTGATATACTGTATAAATAATTATTGGGAGAATTTTACAACTATGCTAATACTAGAGTCGGCCTAATATCATGATTGGCTTATAAGACTAACCTAATATCATAATTGATCCACCCTAGTGCATTAATGGTCAGAAGAGACTCTAAACTTAGAAGAGTCTACGTTTTTCGGGTACAGGATAACAGATTTTAGATCCTTCTTGTAAATCTAGTCAAAATATTATTTACACCATCCTCCAAAAATGATGGAAACTATTTGTTGTATTCTTAAGAGCTATTCCAAAAGGCAAAGTTCCACATTGTCTATAGTAGTTCTACTTCATTGGTTATATAGTTGAAAATTATTTGTGATAATTAGAATGCATTGCCTAAAATTTCTTCTTTGATTGTAATGTCCTACTAGTTGATTTTGAAAAAGGTAAAATTCATAGATGAAAATGTAGAAGGTTTTTTTTTTTTTTTTGTGGAATAGGATGTGATATAATAAATATATGGTGATTACAAATGATTGTTTCAATGGATTCAAATCTCATATTAGTGCTTCGGGCAATGTTTCTTCCTCCTCATATGAGTTTGATGTAGCAGAACACATTAGTCTAAGCATTTTTAATTACTGAATGGACAAGGTCTAGAATAGTTTCATACTTCACGGATTGTTTTATACAAGAGAAAGAGTGTATACCCTTTCCATTGTGTCTTTTTTTCCTTTGTGAGAGTTGCAACTTTAATTTGCCTCTTGTATTTGCCTACCAGCATTGTTTATTTGCCTATTGTATAGTATAAGCACATTAATTTTTTTTATTTGTATTGATTAATCTATTTTTGTATTAAACTGTGTAATTTGAAGATTATTTTTGTTATTATTGTTGTTGTTGTTATTATTTTTTTTTGCAAATAATCAATCAAAATCGATGTTGCATACGACTTTCAACATCGGTTTTTTCATAATCGATGTAGAAAGTGCTACAACATACACAATTTGGCCACATTTTTACATCGGTTTCAGCCAAAACCGATGTAGAAAATGATTTTTAACATCAATGTCAAAATTGGTGTTGAAAATGTCTACTTTCAACGACAATCGTTTCAACTCTAGGAAGAGGGATTGAACTAGAATCTGATTCGTGTTTGATTTATTATGCGTCAGGGGAATCTGCTGGACATGTTATATTCTTCTCTGTCCGCAGGTGTTTCAGATTTGGTGGAAGAGTCTTTTTTGGTTAGGAGAGATAATTGTTCTACCTGACAGTTGCATGGAGCATTTCGTGCAATTTGGTGGAGTCAGAGGGGGACATGCACGTATTGTGAAGCAGTTTATGTGGGCAACTATAACTTGGAACACATGGAGGCTACGCAACAATGTTGTCTTTAATAACACAAGTTGGGATCATAGCAAATTGTTGGATGAAATTTCCTTTTTGAGTTGGTTTTGGTTGAAACACTTGTTGCCTTGTGATGCTCTTTCATTTAATGACTGGCAGAGGGACACGACTACAAGCATCGTATTCGCCATGCAATTTGCATAATTATTTGTGGCCACCTTATTAGAGGATTGAGTGTAACCAACGCAAGAAGTGGGGAATTAATTATTTTGGATATAGCTTCTTTTGGTATACGTGGGCTAAGGGCTGACTATATTTATGATCTTTTTTTTGATAGTCAAGGTAAAGTTATTATACACAACATCATAGTCTTACTACATTGTATAGGCAAGGTGATGGGGCTTTTATGATCTGTTGAGGGGTTTTGATTGGTTAGTTCATATTTATTGCTCCCAAGCAACCGTCTTTTGTAAACACAGTATCACCCTTTGATATTGGACTCTACTTTTAATTCATAACAAAGGTATGCACGAATGCCATGGATGAATACAAATGAAGAAGAAGAAATAACTTATGAAGAATGCTATTGGAATAGAGAAAATATATGATGAGAGAATGGATCAAAGTTGTGATTATTATTGATTGAAGAGTACAAAGTATTCTACATTACTTATACACTCTTTATAACAACCATAATAGAACACTAACCACCTCTAACTAACTATAACAAAGTTAGTTAGTTAGGAAACTAATAGCTAATACAAGTTACACTCGGATGATTAATATCCCCCTCAAGCTGGAGAATGTATGTTTGACATTCCCAGCTTGCACTGAAGAAAATTGAAAGCACCTGGAGAAAGTGCCTTAGTATATATGTCTGCAAGTTGTTGAGCATAAGCAAAGGGTAACAACTTGATAAAACCTGAATGTAGTTTCTCTCGCACAATATGATATTCTATCTCAATATGTTTTGTGCATTCGAGAAAAACATGATTAACAACAATATGGAGAGCAGAACGATTTCACAAAACAAAAGAGTTGGTCGAGTGTAAAAAATTCCAAAATCATCAAGCAAATAGGTTAACCATTGTAATTCACATGTAGCACTAGCTAGTGCCCAATACTCAGCCTTTGATGAACTTCTAGAGATTGTGGCTTGCTTTTTGGATTTCCAAGAAATAAGGGTACTACCAAGATAAACTAAGTAGCCAATGATAGATCGTCGGGTATCAATACATCCTACCCAGTCAGAGTCACTAAACGCTTTGAGCTGGAATATGCTGGAAGCAGAGAAAAGTAAACTAGAGCCTGGGGATGCTTTCAAGTATCTGAGAATTCTATAAGCTGCTTGTTGATGAGATGAAGAAGGATGAGCTACAAATTGACTTAAGTGTTGCACTACATATATAATATTGGGCCTTGTATTAGTGAGGTAAATAAGCCTACCAATGAGTCTGCGATATGATGAAGCTTCTGTATCATCAAGTGGTGAACTAGATTGTTGGTCTAATCTTACACCATAATCAATTGGAGTAGAGACAAGTTTGCTGCCTAGCATGCCTGTATCATGCAATATATCAAGAACATTTTTCTTTGACAAATATTGATCCCTTGTTTATTGTGAGCCACTTCAAGTCCAAGAAAAATTTCAAGTCACCAAGGTCTTTTATTTTAAAAACTTCATTCAGAAGTTGAGTGATGGATTTAATCTCTAGATGATCATTGCTTGACAAGACAATATCATCTACATAAACCAGTAAAGCAGTAGAAGACTAAAGATGCTGCTTAAGAAACAAAGAATGATTAGAAGAACATTGTTTATAACCATGTGAGATGAGGAAAGTGGACAATCGAGCATACCACTGTTGATTGGCTTGTTTAAGGCCATACAAAGATCTTTGTAATCTACATACTTGGTTAGCACTACAAAAAAAAAAAATGATTTTTCTGACGGAAATTTTCCGTCGCTAATGCCTAATTTCCGTCGGTAAACCCACATTTTTGACGGAATTCTGAAAGAAAAAAATCGGTCGCTAAATTGGACGTAAGAAAGGTATAGACGAATTTTGAATTCCGTCAGTAACAATAGCGACGAAAAAATCGGTCGGAAAACAGCCATGGGAAATTCCGTCGGAAATTTCATGCCTTATGAGATTTTATGAAAAAATTAGCAACGGAAAAAATCAGTCAAAAACAGCTTGTGGGACACTAGAGACGAAAAAAATCCGTCGGAAATAATTTTTTTTAAAAAATCATTTTTTAATATTTCTAAATTTTTTTAACCTATTTGTTATTCATCAATATATAAGTAAATATTTGCTACAATGTTTACATCTAAGACATGCATTCAACACTTGAAATATTAAAAGAATTTAATGTCAAACAAATTAACCAATTCAAAGAAAACAACCCATAAAATCATAAAATGTTATAACTTCATACTAATCATAAAATTCAGATTAAACAACTCATAAAAGCACAATGTCTTATAAGTCCATACTAACCATCAAATTCAAAGTAAAGAACTCATAAAAGCACAATGTCTTATAAGTCCATAGTAAGCATAAAATTCAAAGTAAACAACTCATAAAAGCATCAAATGTCAATAATCAAAGTAGTCATTGTTGTAGTCCCTCTGGTGGCCATCTTGTTGTTGGTCATTTTGTTGTTGTTGCTGCTGATGTGGTTGATCAGTATGTTGCGTTTATTGTTGGTCATGTGATTGGGCATTGTGTTGTGGCTGCTCAGCTTATTGCGTGTCGGACACCTGCTGCTGAGGTTGTTTACGCTGTTCAAAGTGAAGTCAACTTGAGTAACATTGTTGTGACATAGCTCAGCTAGTATGTGAACTTAAGAAACTTATGAAACACTGGTTTGGTATATCAAAACTCACCAAAGAAAGCATTAGCATTATTGAAGTAACATTTATTAGGTTGGAAACACAGACCATTGACAGGGGGCAAGTAAGATTTAATATTAAATGTTGGTATATCAAAACTTCCATATATATAGTTGACACTGTACATATTTCAGAAAGGAGTCAGAATTCTTTATAAATAAATAACGGTACGTTGTCATAGAAGGTACTATGATTTCAGATAAATAACAGATCAGAAACTAAAATAAATAACAGATGTAAGGCACTTTGTTCTCAGTAACTCAATTATATAATCTTGATAAAGAGAACGATATATAATGACTATTTAATAGTCAATATTATAGAGATTCAAACCTGGTAGCAACTTTCACAATGGTGGCACGGACTTCCCAAAAGCAAGCAGTAGACGAGAAGGCTTCAGCTTATGATAGACTAAAACGAGTTTGAACCCTGGACACAGAAATTGCAGAGAGGTGCAATAAGATACAAAATTTGTGTGACGTAGTTACTGTGTAACTTAACAAAACTCATTTCAAGAAATTGTAGAGGGAATTAGCTGACAGAGTAGCCGTGGAGTATGGGGGTTCGTGTTTGTGTTTCTACAATGCTGAAAGTGCAGAAAGACCAAAACCAACTTTCCAAGACTCTATTATTAAGTTAAATTTTATGTAGACTCTACTAATAAAATTGAGCCCAAATTATTGAATAGTCACTATGAGATTTAACCCAATGATGAAAAGGTTTCACAAAAAAGTTATAACATGTTTTCAAAATTCACTCAATTTTTTTTAAAAAAATAAAGTCTTTTTTTATAAAAAGGAAAGAAATAAATCTATAAGATTATAAAATATTAGTATACAAGAAGGTATATTTATTTTAGTAACTTCTAGTTTATTTTCATCCGTTAATTTTAACTGGCTTAAGAAAATAAGGTAGCTTATAACAAAATAAGCCACTTTAACCATAAATTCTAATATGGTGATTAATTACTTCAGGGTTTTCATTGGGTTATTTCAAGATCTCACCCTAACCCACAAAGTTATGAATCAATCTGGGAAAAGAGAGAGCGAGTGTGTGGAATGTCATAGGCTGAAGCTAGTGAAATGGTTTTATAGTTTGTATTTGTACCATAACTATTATCACTAATACTAGTTTATGGGACCATACATATGAGAGAGAAGCAAAGCAAATGAAGTGAGATTGAAAATATTTATTGTGTGGTGCGCATGGAGACAGACACAATATAGACTTCCCTCACTAAGCGATTTTAACTATTAATACTAGTTGATAGTTAATAATTAATAATGATATATAATAATTTTGGAATGGCTTCAATCCAATCTTTGGACTTGAGCTGCAATTCATTTTCTGGACCACTGCTAGCATCATTATAAATAAAAAAAAAAGAATTGATTCAAAAGTAAACATGCACATAGAACTTAATTTATGTCCTAATTAAATCAATTTCTATGTTTACCTGTTATGCACAATAATAAGAGCCTAAGTTTCACAATAATGTTATGTTGACCTGTTTATTATTAACCCCTATCTTATTAGAGTAAGAATTTAGATAATTAAGAGCCATAAAATATAAAATAAAGGAAAAAGAAAAAAACAAGCTCTTCACCTGGACTTGAAACCCTTATGGTCTTCAATTGCACATCATTAGGATCCTTTACATACACTATATAGGGATCAATACTAACAACCACTGGCTACAAATTCAAAAGTTTAATATTTTTTTGTATTCTAAATAAAGACAGGTTAAAATATAAGATAATTTTGAACATTCAGACTGCAGAATATAACTCACTAGACATATCAATCACATATTATATGTAATGTATTAAAATACCAGTATAATTTAGGACAAACTAGATGTAACAAGGCAAAAAGTTTAATATCCCACCTATAAATAATTCATCATTATTAATATTAGCATTGCTAATATTTTTAGTAAAATATTCAGTTATCGCACAGAAACAGAGCCCCCTTTTTCATGGTTCTCGCTCAAAAACATTACTTGTCCAATATCTATCTGAACCTTTGCCACTAATCGATGTCTAGGCCTTGGCCCTCAATAACAGACAACCAAAGGCAAAAATCCTTTTCATAGCCCAATCCTAATCCTCGGATTAGCATCAAACACTGCCTGTAACTTTATCATACTCAACCTTTCTAATTTCTCAGAAGAAAATAAATCACTACGACAAGAATACCTAGATAAAACCAAATGCAATCATATCCAAGACATGCAACGTTTTCAAGTTAATATGAATACTGGAAAGAAAAAAAAAGAAAGGAAAAGAAAAAACATGTTTAAGAGTCTAAGACTAAATTCTTGAATAAAAATAAAATTGTACTTCTTAGGCAACACTATCTACAAGTTAGTAAAACAATGAAATACCATGTATTTTATCCTCATATGATCTCCAGCACTCATCATCCAAACAAAATCCAGATGCAAATACCTCCTTCTTTCCCTTCAAATTTATTCTATAAGAACAAAACATCATATAATATAAAGTTACAGCTTTTATAACAGGAAGCAAGTCATCATGAAAATTATTCAAGGACAGAATAGCCTATCATAATATAAAGTATCTGGTTAGACAAGTATCTATCATCCATAAGAAAAGTAAAGGTAGAAGAGAAAAATAATGTGCATATAACAGTACAAACAACGATGTAAAGCACACTGAAAATTTCAAGATGTAATAGGGAAGAAAGTAACACTATGCAAGAGGCAAAGCTCTCAAACATTGCCAATGACAAACAAACATTAAATGAATCATTACCTCCTACAATAGTCATATTTAATAGCATAGTCAATCTTGGTCATAAAAACTACCTCAAATCCGCAATCTCTACACTTTTCCATGCACCTAAGTGTCAAAGTAGCCTAATTTTGAAGTTGAATATAGAAGAGCCAAAAATAAGTATATAATCAAAATGAGTACTGCAATATTTATACTATTAAAAGAAACACGTTGATGTGTTGGCCATGAGTATATATTCTAACACTTTTTAACACACATTTTCTTATTGAAATTATAATGATCATATTTTCTTTCTTTTTTAAAGATGTTGTCTCTTATTGGAATTTACTAGTATGACAATGAGACCCATAAAAACAAGGATTTAAAGTTCAAACCATGTATTTATTACAGCACATGTAAATTTCATCACACAAAAAATGTTACTAATATATATATATATATATATATCACAATTTATTGGTTTTGATAAAATAGAATAACAAGACGTGTGTGAGAGAGAGAAATAATAGTGTAATCAATTGAAACCGCAAAGTGAAGTGGCTCTTAGCTGGCCACACATCTTGACCTCTTGTAATTTATCATATATTTTTCCCTTTGTAATTTAATTTGCTAACTTGACCTCTTGCAAAGCACACAGAAGGGGGAAAATTATAAATGAAATTAATTAATAGATAAAGGGAAAGGAATAAAACAAACTCTGCTGCACTCTTCCTAGCACGTGATGCAGTCTTCACAATGTCTCCATTGGCAAGAACAACCTGGAATACAAATAGCACAATAAATACAGCATATCCTACAACAATTGGCATGTCTAGTAATAATTGATAGGCTGTAAAACACCTCACTATACATTGTTGTGATGTGAACTGGTTTAAGATGCATTGCATGTTATGGGCATAGTGACGAGTGAAGACAAATACAGAATACATAAGCGTTAATCCCCTCTTTGGACTTAAGGCAGCTTTGGTTAACAAGTTTATAGATAAAGCTCTCGAGTTTAGACCGAAGCTCCTAATTCTCATAGTACCACCAGAAACAGAGAGGTAATGTCCTTTTTCTTGCTATTGTTTTCAAGAATAAGAGAGTTAAATAAGCTTTTCCTTCACTCCAACCTGCCAATGAGAGTTAAATAAGCGTTTCCTTAAGAATGACAACACTGTAGGAAGCCCCTTCCACGAACGTGACAAGCATCAGTGGATCCAATTGCTATATTATGGTGGAGGCCCACAATTCTCCTCTGTATTAACCCCAAGAAGTAAACATTAAAATAAATCCTCATCAAATAAGACAAAAACACTAAGATAGTGGTCAGCCAAGCTAATAGCAGAAGCAAACATACCTTGATCAACTCCACAATTGTCACGGTTTTGTTGGTAGCTCTAGAGCCAACCAATTTATCAATGGTACCTGCAAGGAAAGGAAAATGATGGCAGAAAATAGAGAGAGAAAAGCCAAATAAGGGTTGAAGAAGAAGAAGGGTTTGAGTATAACCTGAGAGCAGAGTACAGTCAGTACACTACCAACTCATGAACCACGGAACGAGCAAGGGCTAAGGAGCGACGCCGCCGATGGACCAAGGAGTGACGTCGTAGCAACGAGTAACACAGACCAGCCTCACCAGCAACGTTGAGATGGAGGGAGGAAGAAGAACGAAGCACAAAAGTGAAGAAATTTGAAGAAGACGAAGAGACCCAGGAGCCGAGCCGTTGCGAGTAAGGGGGGCTGATTGGGATTGGGGTTGGGTCATGGAGTGAGAAGAAGATGAGGAGGGGGCTGTTGTGCTTTACTATTAGGTTTCCACAAATAAATTAATTAATTAATATAAGAAAAAATCAGTTACCCATGGAATATTCATGCTTCGGAAATATGTCTTCAGAATAGGCCTTTTTTTGTAGTGTAGGTTTGGTTGAGTGCATACTAGGAGGCAAAAACATGTAAACCTCTTCATTAAGGTGTCCATGCAAAAAAGCATTATTCACATCTAATTGTTTTAAATGCTAGTTGTCAACAACAACTAAAGCAAGTAATAATATCACAATAGTTATCTTAGCCAATAGGGAAAAAGTATCAAGGTAGTCTTGACCCTCAATCTAAGTATACCCCTTGGCTACTAATCGGGCCTTATATCTTTCTACTGACCATCATCCTTGTGTTTTATTTTATAAACCCATTTGCATCCAATAGCAGATTTGTTAGGAGGAAGGTCAGACAAAATCCAAGTATGATTAGCCTCTAACGCCTCTATCTTAGCATTCATGGCTTTGATCCACTTATCTGATTGGGAAGCTTCTTTAAATAACTTAGGTTCTGTCTCAGAGAATGCAGCCATAATAAAACTATGGTATGGAAGAGACAAAATTTTGTAAGATAAAATTGAGGATAAAGGATAAAGGGTACCTGAGGATTGACCAGTAACAATTGATGTAATTGTAGTGTGAAAGTCTTGAAACTTCTTTGGTCTGGTTCTTTCCCTGTTAGATCTTTTAGGAGCAATAATAACTGGTGAATTTGACAAATCAGAAGAAGTGTCTAAAGAATCCAATTATGAATGATCAACAGAAGTGTTAGGTGATTGAGAACCATCAGGCATAGTAGAGTGGGAAGAAAATCCAAATCCTTACAATGCTCATAAATGGTAGTAGGATAGGAATGCATAGGAAATGTGGGAAAAGATTGAGAGGTACTAGAAGAGGCATAAGGAAAACAATCTTCATAGAAAATGACATGTCTAGACACCATTGTGGCTTTAGTGGAAAGATCAAAGGTAATATACTCTTTACTGTGAGGCTTGAAGCCCAAGAAAACATAAGCAGAAGCTCTAGGATCAAGCTTCTTTCTATTATTAGTGAGAATGCTAATGTAACACAAGCAACCAAAGACTTTCAAGGAAGAAATGTCATAAGCAGTGCCATATCATTTTTCAAAAAGAGACATATTATCAAGAAATGGAGTTGGTAAGCAATTGATAAGCAAAACAGCATGTTGTATAGCAAAAGCCCAAAAAATTGGTTGTAATTTGGACTGAAAAAGAAGGGCTCGATTAACATTTAATAAAATGATGATGTTTTCTTTCCACTATTCCATTTTGCTGTGGAGTTTCAACACAGGAGGTCTAGTGAATTATACTAGTACTGCGATAGAACTGTTTTATGATAAACTCAACACCATTATCTGATCGAATAGCTTTTACTTTTGAGTTAAATTGCCTCTCAACATAGGAAACAAAAGCTTGTAAATGAGTTTGAGTCTCAACTTTAAAAGCCATTTTAAAAATTGAAACAAAGCTAGTGTGATTATCCACAATGGTAAGAAAATACTTGTGTCCATTCAAAGCAATTGTGGCACAAGGACCCCAAATATCTACATGTATCAAAAAGAAAGGACTAGAGGCATATGAGTTACTATTGGGAAATGAAAGTTTTCTTTGCTTTGCTCTATGACAAGTATCACAAACAAAGTTTTTATCACAAGTCAACATAAGATAAGTTTGTTTTAACAATTCCATCCTATCATATGAAGGATTACCTAAATGAAAATGTCAAACATCAATGATTTCTTTATTACAAGACAACACAGACTTAACATAAATGAAATTGTTGCTAACCTTGGGAATTGAATTGACAACAGGTATTCTAAGCTTGTATAGACCATCCATTACATCAAATGTACCAATCATCCCATGGCTGCTTATATCCTGAATCAAACATGAATTAGAGAAGAAGGTTAACTTGCAATTCAAGACAAATACCAATTTTGATATAGAGATTAAATTGAAATTGAAAGATGGCAAGTATAACACATCTTTTAAGTGTAAAAACTCAGTAAATTTAATTGTTTCAGAGTATGAGGATATGATTTGTTGACCAGTAGGTAGGCGAACTACTATGGGTTTTATTTCTCTGTATGTAGAATAACATGTCAATGAGGATGCAACATGATCTGTAACACCAGAGTCCAGAATCCATGCTGCAGCTTCAGGTTTGTGAACATTACAAACAAGGGATAGTATATATTGCCTATGCTTGATGTATGAGCAAAACTAGTACCAATCTGGTTAACTTGTGATCCATGAAAGCCATTATTGTTGGCAGCCAATAAAGACATAAGTGCTTGATATTGTTGTAACCACCGCTTACTCTTTCATAATTATTTCCAAAACGTTATTTATATTTGTTAATTTGTTAAAAAAAAAAATTTCGTGCTAGTATTTCATATTTGTTTTTCGAAAAACAGAATTACCATAAATCAAAATTCAAGTTAAAGTAGTTAATTAATTTTTTCCAAAAATAACGGTTGACGCGTAAAGAAATTTATGCGT
>PYAF01006319.1:563425-575544 GCA_007407185.1 Glycine tomentella
AGCATCTTTAACCCTAAAATTACAAGAAACTCCCAGGGTTAATTTTATTCGAAAAATTTCTCATAACTTGATTAGCTAAAATCAATCCTTGTCTCTGAATAAATTTCGTAACTTCCTAAATATCTTATTATTAACAAATATAATTCCTAACCATTTAAAATATTAATTCAAGGTATAAGAATATTGGGGTGTTACAATTGTTGCTGAGTGATTTTAATATCTTGACCATTATCACCATTCTCTTAACTTGAAACATTTTCTTCTTCCTTAATAGTGTTATTGACTGAAACTCCTTGAGGTTTATAGTATTTGTGACCAGGTGGATAACCATGCTTCTTATAACACTCATCCACTAATATGATTAATAATACCATAGTGGGTGCAAACTTTACCATCGTTGCTTCTTCCTCCTGTCCCCCTCTACCAAAGCCTCAATCTCCACATCTTCTACTTCCACTATTGGAGAAGAAGTTAGGTGGTAAACCATTTTTCCTATAACATGTTTCTACTATGTGATTATCTCTACCACAGTAGCTGCAAGAATTAGATGATCTTGTATTAGCAGCAACATTAACCAAATTCAGATTGCCAAGTTCATTAGAACTTGCAAATTGTCTTTCTTGTTGAGTTATATAAGAGAAAACATTATTAATCGATGATAAGGGATCCATCATGAGTATACTTGATCTAACATGACTATATTGATCATTGAGACCACACACAAACTTCATTATTCTATCTTGATCTTTCCTTTTCTTTACTTCAACAAGAGCATCACAACACACTTAGAAGCACATGTACACAGTATCGGGTCAATAACTCTCAAGCTCATCCCAAATAATTCTCAGTTTTGTAAGATAATCAGAGATATATTCATGTCTCCTTGTTTAATTGAAGCTAATTAGAAATTTGAAGCAAATCACCTTATGAATATCAGGCTTTCAAATCTTTCCAGATATCAACTGCCTTGTCCATCCATAAGATGCTTTGACGAATGGAAGTTGGAACTGAGTGTACAAGCCATGAAACCACCATGTTATTCGCTCTTTTCCAGGCTGCATTCAATATGCGATTCAAGGATGGTCAAGGAAAGGAACCATCAACAAATTCTACTTTGTTCTTCGCACTCAAGGTTATGGGTCCAAAAGAGGCGAAACTAATGCAGTTGCTGGATTTTCACTAGGATGTAGGTAATAGGGGCTATGAACAGTGAGAGATTCATCTTGTTCTTCACTCATCTTGAAAAATCAGCAAAGTACTAACAAGATCATACAAGATGAAGGATAGAGTAGCGCAGCTCTGATACCATAACAAAGGTATGAACGAATGCCATGGATGAATACAAATGAAGAAGAAGAGATAGCTTATGAAGAATGCTATTGGAATAGAAAAAATATCTAATGAGAGAATGGATCAAAGTTGTGATTCTTATTAATTGAATAGTACAAAGTATTCTACATTACTTATGCACTTTCTCTAACAACCATAACAGAAAATTAACCACCTCTAACTAACTATAACAAACTTAGTTAGTTAGGAAACTAATAGCTAACACAAGTTACACTAAGATGGTTAATAATTCAATACAATTAATTTGCTTATAAAAAAATAGAAAAATAAAAATAGGGAGGTAAAACATGTAGTTAAGAAGAATTTGATGACAACAATATTAAAATGGAGTCTAAGCTACCAATTAATTAATACAACCAATTATTTCATTGGTTAGGGTTATCCATTGTAATTCTAAACCTATGCACATCTTGTGCTCTGGTTTCTTTTAAATAAAATGTATTGCTTATATAGAAATAAATTGACAATAGCTACAACAACAAAGTAGCACCATCACAAGCTCATACCTCACCCATCCATGACTTGTATAGTCATAATTCACTCATTTTAAGTGATAAATTATAGCAATAACCCTAGTGTGCTTAACAAGGTCAACCCAAGCATAAGACTATCCAAACTCTTGCTTTAGGCCCCCAAAAAAATAGTATTAGTATTTATACAACTTTATTATTAGCTAGTCTAATGTAGCAATAACTTATTAAGGTGTGTAATTTTCTTGATGAATGAGATTTTAACCCTATTGGAGAAAAACCAACTTTTTTTTTTTTGTAAAAGGCCCTAATTTTTTAGTTACTAATTTTTTATGAATCATCTTCTTCATCTACTAGACCAAACAATTTGTTAATTAATAATAAGTTTAATATAAAAGAAACTCTTAAGGAATTTGAAAATAGTATTATTAAACCTATGACCATCCAGGATCTTCAGCATGAGATTAATCAATTGAAAGCTAAAATTTGCCTTATTAAAGAACAACAAAATGTTCACTAGAACATTTTAACTGTTTTGCAATCTAGTGATCAAACTGATGAGGAAAAATTTGTTCAGAATAATCAACCTTTTGATAATGATTCTCCAAATGATTCCGATATGATGTTGTTGAGGTAGTAAGTCTTGATGAAGATGAAGATAGTAAAATCTACAAATTATTAGCTTTAGTTAATTAGAGATTAAAAGAAAAGTCTGGAATATAATTTAGTTGGTAAATCTAAACCCATATATTCTATATATATATATATATATATATATATATATATATATATATATATATATATATATGCTAATATTTCATGAGTTGTACGTTTCTCATTTCCCGTAAATCTGTAAACTATAATATATGCCAAAAATGATGGTTCCACCTTTCAAGTCAAATAAATAACGTACTCCTGATTATTTTTGCAGGAGAAATTACGAGCTAGACGGCTGAGTAAATGAAATGATGTCTGATGTTATTGGCAACCCGTTCCCTCATTAGCAAACCCTTTTTTAAATGCCCTGGATTAGTGTTTTAAAAAAATCGGTTACAAACTAGATTAAACCAGTGATACTCGGACCCGAACGGATCAGCTATGGTTCATTATTAATGTTGCATGCATGGTCCAAGGCATTCAATGTCGCTTCTGTTGGAGGCATCAGTTATGGTTGATGAATGTTGCATGCATGCATGGTCCAAGGCATTCAATGTCGCTTCTGTCCGCGCGGGGATGGTTGCTGCTACTGTCTACATGCACGCGGCACAATCTATCGACTCGAAAGTTATGTTGCCAACCTTCGGAACCTGTTTTAAGGCTAATCCTGAGCTGTTACAACTGTTAAGTAAATAAAAAATATAACACACATATATATATATATATATATATGAAAAAGAATATTATATTTCAGTAGTGTAAAATATTTTATATTATCATTTAATTATAATTTATCATATATAATATATTTATTAATATTTAAAATAATTATTTTAAAATAATTTAAACAATAATTTATGATTGAACGAGAATGTAAAATTATTTTATATTATGCATAGGAATTAACTCTCTCTATATAAATATTTATATTTCTTACATTAATTCAATTAGTTTCAATTAGCGATTCAGCCAATGAGCGATTCAATACTAAACAGGTAATAGGATTGGTTGTTCAGCGTAAATCCAGCGCCTAAAATCATTTCCATTTCATATTACATAGTCAAATATTGTTGCTAGACCACTAACAGAAACGCATAAGCAGGAAAAATCATATCCAATATTGTTTAGACCATTAGTCTGAATTATGAATTACGCCCTACAATACTTGCTAGCTATCCAAGATCAAAAGTCATATCCAATGTTTTGCACATTGGTCTGAATTAAAATTAGTGAATCAAATATTATTTTACAATGAATAAGCTTAATAAGTAGTATATCTTTTAATTATTTTTGAATAATGTTTCAATTTAATATTCTAATATAATTCTTACAAATTTGTATATAAATCAATAATTAGTTGAGCAATTTATTTTCCTGCCGTAAGTTTGTTTATTTTTAAAAAAAGACATGTAACTTTTTCCTTTTAAAATATAAAATATTATAATTAAATATAAAATTAGTATTAATTAGCTTTTATGAATAAAAATAGATTATTAACAATCTTAATAACCAAAGTAAACATAATTTCATACAATAAATATATTAAATTAACTTCTAGATGTGGTATATATTTAACTCCATAAATAATGCGTTAATAACTATTTTTTCATACAATATCTAATTAACTCTTTTTCATAAATTTAAAATATATATATATTTTTATTTTTTTTATTCGTAAGAATTAAAAATAGTATCAAAAAATAAATAATATTTATGTATCATATTCAACTAACTAAATTAGACTTTTTTAATTAAAAAAATAGTTACTCGTCATAGAGATTCATTAATAATTTAATATCACATGATCCAGAACATATAATAATAACTTCTTCATAGAAGGTTATGTAGGGATGGATTTAATTCTTTTGCTCAAGCTAGAAAAGCTTTTTTTGTTGGTTAATTAGTTATCGTATCACGATTCAATATTATCCCTGGGATGTGCATGAAGAGCAAATTTATGTTCATGAAAGTCATAATCTCAAGTTCACCAAATCCAAATAGAGCAAGATTGATGTCTTCTTGCATAAAGATTATCACTTCAAACACAACCAAAAATTACTAAAGGCACACATACAATTTTTACTCCGACTTTACAAAAACAGAAAACCCTATATTTACATCAGTAAACCCACCATCTAGCACGAGATTGTGACCACTAACATACTTTGACTCATCACCTGCCAAGTAAAGAACAGCTTCAGCCACATCGTTAGGCACAAGATAGGCACCTTTTAGGTTGGAATACAACTCACGAACTGCTTCTTCATCTAGATTGGCAGATTTCTTGGCCAACGGTGTGGGAACCGCATAAGGGGACACACAATTCACCCGAATACCAAACTGTCCAAGCTCCACCGCAGTGTTTTTCATCAGTCCAATTAGTGCGTGCTTTGAACTTGTGTAGGCATGTGAAGCCCCTCCACCTAAGGTTCCAGCAACACTAGCTGTGTTAATTATGCAGCCCCTTTTAGCAGGAATCATGACCCTTGCAGCGTGCTTTGTTCCCAGAAAAGGACCAACCAAGTTCACACCTATCACTTTCTCAAAATCAGACTTGTTGTTTTCAAGTATGTTTGCTTTGATCTCATCACATATACCAGCGTTATTAAACATGATATCCAGTTTGCCATACTTAGAAATCGCTGTGTTCACGCAGTTTTCAACATCCTCTTCGTTTGTCACATCGCAATGTACATAGGAAGCGGATTCCAAGTGTTTGCAAAGAGAGACACCCAAATCGTCTTGGATATCAGCTACCACAACCTGAGCTCCATGCTTAGAAAAGAGTCTTGCAGTGGCCTCACCAATGCCGCTCGCACCACCAGTGATAATCGCCACTTTCCCCTCAAGCCTGCATGGCATGTTATGTTATCAATATGACACACACACACACACACACACATATATATATATATAGTTTTAATAAAACATTATTCAATTGAAAGTTATAAAAGGATGTAATAGTTATCAAAATTACATTTGTTTAATTTGATACCTCCTCTTTATATATATATAGAGAGAGAGAGAGAGAGAACTTCCTTACCTTCTAATATGAGCTGAGACCGCAGAAACACTTGCCATGAGTGAGCTTTTCAGGATATATAGCCAAGGAAAGATGTTTTAGAGTGTTCAACTTAATTGCCTTTAGTGAAGTATGCGTTGGTCTTATATAGAGTTACCAACGGACGAAATAAGTTGATTGGTTTTAGAGTGAAACCTGAATTGGTTAGATTTTTCTTCCTTCATAATAAAATCATCTTCAAACATCATTTCGCCATATATCATAAGCTTTATACGTTTCTCATTTTCGGTTAATATGTAAACTATAATTGGCCAAATTATAAAAAATGAACAATATAATGTGTGCGCAATGTAAAACTTAACCCGTTCCATCATTAGCTAACCCTAGCTATTTTAAAACGCCCTGACTTAGTGTTTTAGAAAACTAGATTGATACAACTCTTGTCTGGTACTGGAAACTTCCAGTAGGAGAGAGAATCTAGACTCATTACAAAGTGGATTAAATCTGGTATAGCTAATTAATAGCATATTTGGATATTCATTAAAATTATGACTATCTCAAAATCACAGTATTATCATGATTTTTCTTGAATAATTTTATGTTACTTCACATTTACTATAATTTCATAATTGATTTTGGCTCATCTCACCACCATTCCAAATATTGATTAAAAACTGAAAATTAATTATCAAAATGTTATAAATGTTTTTAACCCATTTTGGTCAAAAAGTCATAAATGTTGTCAGCATGGTCCAAAACTTTGATTGTCGCTTCTGTCCGCAACTCAAGGTGCTGCTGTTGTCTGCTATCTGCATGTGGCCCAAGGTGCTGCTGCTTTCTACATATATGTTTGTCCAGTTCATGTTTCGTTTTTTGGTGGCATTTAAAATAGCGTCTTGGTAGTCATGTTAGAAAAAAAATTAATGAAAAGACGATTTTAAAGTAAAATTGTCTTTATATATAAATAAATAAAGATGATTTTGGTTTAAAATTCGTCATTGAAAGCATTTTATAAAAGAAAATTCATCAATAAATACGGTTTTAAATTAAAACTGTCTTTATAGGCATGTTAGAAAAAAAAAATAGAATCAATGAAGACGATTTAAAGAAAAAAACAGTATTTGAATGTAAACAAACAAAAACTGTCTTCGTAGATATGTTAGAAAAAAAAAATAGAATCAACTAAGACAATTTTACAACCATCATCAAATCTAATGATTTTCAATTATACGTGCAATAACAACGGCTGTATAACCATCGTCGTAAGTGGTTTTTCATCTTTTGCCTATTTTGTAGTATTGTGTATAGGTGCATGTGGGAATGCTTAGATTGTCCCAGATATATAGGTGCCATGTATATTTTGCTCATATCACTGATATACTAACCTATTTTCATCGATTGGGTTATAGGATTCAGTATCTGTTACTTTTTTGTTGGTTGTTTTGTAAAGGCTGATAAAGTCTTAAAGGGTTTCATCATCTTTCTTTAATAAAGTTTCTTCATTTTGCTAATTGAAAAAGAAAACTTAAAGTGCCTGTGTGAACCACTATATAGCCGACTGTGACAGTGTGCTCGAAATTGCAGATTTGTTAGGTTGATTGGCTATGAATTATTTGTTCTACCCTTTAATATAGAAATTTCCTTTTTATATGTTGTGATCACTGTGATCTTACTTATCTCTCACGTTTCTCACAAGCACTCGTACCATAGTTTTAAATTGCACAACCACAATTATAACTGCAATGTAACAATTCTTTTGACTCACCGCAGTCTGCAATCACATTGCGATCGCATTTGTGGCTGAATCAGACATATTTTTCTGTAATTGGTCTGAACATAAAAGATTTTTTTTACTCGCTACAATCTTGATTTCACCCGCAATTTAAAACCCTGAATCGTATTATTGATATACTTTAATTGTAATTCTCATTACTAGAATTTTGCTTATTAGTTGTGGAATTTTCTAAGGAATTCTCACAAAAAATCACAAGAAATTAGTTTCTTGTGAATTTCATTCCGTAGGTAAAACCTTCATAAATAATTGATTTTTGCCAATTATAAAATCACAAGAAATTTCCTACAGATTTTATCCAAAAAAAATCTGCAGGTAATGTTTTGTAGTAGATTTATTTTATAAGAAATTTCCTATAGATTTAAAAGTTGCAAGAGAATTCACAAGAAATTTTCTACGAATTTTCATATCCGCATGAAATTATTTATGGATTCTCTTGCAGAATAAAATCCATAGGTAATTTCCTGTGAATTTTCTTGCACAATAAAATTCGCAACTAATTTATTGTGATTTTAATATATATATATATATAATAATAGTAATTATTTTAAAATGATATTTTCATTTAAAAAATATATAAATTTATTGAATATATTTTTAAAATATAGAATATTTTATTTTATTTTAAAAATATTAATAAAATTAAAAAATCATTTATAATTGAAAAAATAAGTATTACTCAAAATATTAAAAAAAAAAAAAAAGAACACCTCTAATACAAGAGTTCAATTTGAGTTATTAATTCTTTTTTAGTATTCGATATATGTTATTTGGTATCATCTCTTATCCTAAAAATTAATGAAAAAATATACGAATAACAAATATTTCTTCGTATTATTTTTCTTAAATTAAAATGCCAACAATAACAATTTATGTTACATCCTGATCGAACAAGTAATTTGTGAGTACAAGTTAAGTAAGCCAAGTTAAAAATACAAAAAATGTTTTCTCATACGTAGTACATCCTAATTCAGTTATTTTATTTTATTGTACTACTATTATTTTAACTACAAGTACTACCACTAGTTAATACTTAATACAAGATATTGCAACTCCTTTCATCACACTATGAAACAATGCAATTCATACATTTTTAATTTATTATTCTATATCTATCTTACTAGAAAGAAAGAAGCAAAATATCTTAGCCTTGCTTTAATTTTCCGTATATATGGTTATCAAGTATATATCTCTATATAACAGTAGTGAAAATTGGTATCTAATCCCCATCGCCGCTGCCTCTAGACCAGACTGAAATAATTTGAATAAATTTTACTACTAATGTTAATAATACAATACATACAACATGAAATTGAAATGGATCAGGCTTAAATTAAATTCACACAATCAAAATAACGTAGCTGTGAATGATACAAGTATCAATCCAATAATTGTTGTTTATACTTCGTTCAACTATTGTTAGTTCGTTAAATATATATTCATCTTATCTCCTTTTGAGAATGTCTTTTAAATTTTTGAAGAATCCCAAATGTACACTAAGTTATAACTAGAAACATTTAAAGCTGGCGATGATTATTTTTTATGTGTGTGACATGACATATAAGTTGGCCCGTTTATGCAATAAAATGAGTGAATCAATACCCAAAAATGAATCAATATTTCTTCATCTTGCTTTCTATTCTGGAACCCTTCAACTTATCATGAGGTTTGCCAAATTTTAAGCTCTTTCATCCTTATGTTCATTGGGTATACTTTATGAATGGATCCACCCCAAAGGTAAGGAGCATATTCACTTGAACTTGATGCATGTTGTCTACGTGAGTTGCATGCATCTATAGCCTATGAACTACATTACTAGCAGCTCCTAACTACTTACTTATATAGAATTAAATATCATAAAAGTTTTTCTGTGACTACTTAATTCAAAATTCTAATATAACCTATGTTACCGACAAAATTCAGAAATTTCCACCATGCCCCCAAAGTAAAACTCTATTCTTTAGTAAAGTAAGGCTGCTACATCATTAATAAAACAAAAAATGAATAACCATTTGTTATTAATTTGAAACCTAAATAATAAAAACTAACAGTAAATATATGTTAAGGCCGCACACCTCTTTCAAACAATTAAGCAAGATATCATATACCATCTAATCCGATATGATCAGTGTCTTCATCATCCTCATTGTCTTCATTTTCAGGAGATGGAGGAGGATGAGAAGAAGAGCTAAGATAACCAAAGTTTAACAATACATTTGTGACTTGTTTAAGTTGTTCTTTAGTTTGAGTTAGCTCTTGTCTCATTTCTTACTTTTCTTGCTCCTGCATATGTAGTGATCAATTTAATGCGTGAATCAAACTCCTTAAATCATCAACATCTTCTGAATTTGCTGAAATTTCGCTCGTTGACTTCAATATATAGTCAATGTTTCTGCCACAGATCCTAGACCAAAACACCTTCCCTTTTTTTCCAACCAGATCTGCCCATATGTCCAAATCAGATGGCATGAGTTCGGCAAATGATATACTATCAGCTCCATCTTCTCCTGAAGCAAACGTTGAGCTTTGAGAGGAAAACCGTAACATCCTAACTACTTTTATTTATTTTTTTAATTATTTATTTGCTTATTTTAAATTTTATTATTTTATCCTTTTGTCTTTTAACGAAAAATATAAATTGAGGTAGGAATAAGAAAACTAAAATTTTACAAGAAACATGTATTTAGTAAAAATTCTTCGTCATAAAATTTACAAAATATGAAGTACTGATACATTAGTACATGTCTCTGATACAAAAATACAAGTGCAAATCTCTTTTCAAAATACAGCCTAGTACATAGCTTCTTCAATCTATCAACAGTACTCCAGAGCCTAAAAAAAAATCTGACCATCATTGCCATCTAAAAATAAAATAAAATAAATCTAGTGAGAAATAAATTTCTCAATAGGCAAATCTAAATCACCAAACGGGTTAGCAGGTTAGTATATAAGGCAAAGCTAATTCATCAAACACTTTAGCAGATTAGTAAATAAATCAATATATCTGAAAGAATGCATGAAATGAATGTATGAATGCATGGAATGAAATACAATGGTCACAGTTACACATGGCCTCTACATATGTATATTATGTAGGAATACTGCGGCCGTCTTACGCTAATCATGCATGAATTCTCATGTATTAGCATATGATCTCTTGTAATATCATAAGCCCGGTCTTCAACATTTGAAACTCGGGTCAATCTCATAAAATCATAGGTCCGGTTCTCAAAATTTAAAACACGAATCAATCTCATTTATTTATCAAAATACATATAAGGAAATATCGCTATTCTTTTATAACAGCAAGATAGATAACACCTCATACATTGTCCTAGTAAAATTATACCAACTAAAAATAAATCTATTTAATATTTAGGAGCCGCCAATTTTTAGTGGTATAATATATGTATATCTTATACAGGCAAGACAGGACTGATGAAATAATTAGAATGATTCCTTCATATATATATTTACCATAAAAATATATTAAACACAGCTAGTTGTTATAAAATATAGTAGTTGTTATAAAATATTGTAGTCAGGATAACTGTACTCGTATCACTTATAACCTATTAGGTTACTTGCGGTTTAATTAGAGTTTAGATATATATATATATATATATATATATATATATATATTCATAAATATATACATAGATGAGAATACCACCGGAATGGCCTGCATGCTTACCTTAGGAACGAAAACATAAGTATATCTATGAGAAAGAAACCGGGTTACATATCCCTGGATGATTAACATGGTGGTCTTCTTACGGTTATATATATATATAAAAGATTCTGAATAATTATTTAAGTTTTACATCTATATATGGGTTGCAGTGTACGAGTATTGAGATGGAACTATTGCAGATAGCTAAGTGTAGCTAGTCCGGGTTGGTTAGGTATGTACGGCATGACCATTCTCACGGAAGGTATGTCAAGGAGTCGAGTTCGAGATGCCGAGACGGGTGTGCTAGTTTTGAGTATAACTAGCTTGGCTGAGATGCCGTGGTATGAATATAACCGGAAGTGCAAGGTGCCGATATAGGTGTATGCAAGGAATCCGGCAAGTGCCGAGGTGGTAAGATGGTAAGTGAGTATAACAGTTTGCATGGTGCCGAGACAAGTATATCAAAACTGGCCAGAATATATTTACGTGGGGAGTCCTAGCATATAGAGCCATTCCTAGTTGGTCGAGTTGTATTACTGGAAACGAGATGGTTACTCCTTGTGGCTGTAGTCTTAAGCCCTTACATGTATTTGGGCTGAGTAAGATTAACTGGAATAGTTTATATGATGAGTAGTGGTGCCGAGATGCCATGAGTGGGTGGCCGAGTTGCATGAGGGGTTGGCCGAGTTGCATGAGTGGGTAGCCGAGTTGCATGAGGGGTTGGCCGAGTTCATGGATGGGTGGCCGAGTTCATGGATGACCGAGTTCATGGATGGCCGAGTTCATGGATGTCCGAGTTCATGGTTTGCATGGGTTGGCCTAGTTGGTTTTCATGGATGGCCAAGTTCGCTTATCATGGGTTGGCCGAGTTGGTTGAGCATGGTTATGCATGGCTTGTGATGGGTACGTGCCGAGGTGTAGTGGGAATGCTGAGGTGCCGAACTTTCCGAGGTCGGTGTTGATAGGTTGCTAATATATGGTGAAATTTAGGATAGTTTTAGTCAAAATTTAGTAGAAAATGTTAAATAAATGATAGAATTAAGCCAAAAGTTCACCACTTTGTGATTATTATTACTTATTGTTATTTTTATACATTTTAGGTACAATAAATGAAGAAACAAGCAATAAAAAGAAGCAACCCAGAAATAAAGCCAG
>PYAF01006319.1:579618-623487 GCA_007407185.1 Glycine tomentella
TTTATCTCCAAACAAGTATAATTTTACCAGTATTATAATTGAAATTAAAATAAATAATTTTTATTTTATTTATGTATATAAATTTGAAACAAAATAATATTTTTAATTAAAATAATGAGAAATACATAAAAAGAAACAAACAAACAATCATAATATTCTTAATTATTTTAAATCATCATAATATTTAATAAAATAATAAATTTTTTAGCAAATTATTTTTAATCATTTTAAATCATCAAAAGATTTAGTAAAATAATAATTAATGCCGAATAAAATTGGCAGAAAAATCTACAGGAAATTTGCCTACATATTTTTTTCCACATTGAAAACCTTAGCAAATACCTGCGGATTTGTTTTCACAAATAAATTTGCAAAAATAAATTGCGTATTTTTGCTACATCAAAAACTGCAGCAAGCAGATTTGTTTTCGCAAATAATTCCACAGTAAATACCTGTTGATTTTTTTTACAACAAAATCCGCAAAAAACTAACTAATTTCTAGTAATGTGTTATCATGTCGTTCTCCTTCATTATTGCACAAAGCAGGTAATAAGTTTGGTTGTTTCAAGAGACGGATCCAACGAGGACAAGTAGGGACCTTGCCCTCCTCCCCCAAGATCATTTGAATAATGGAAAAAAAAAATCAACAGTTTAAAATATTAATTGATAAAAATGAATTGAGACATAAAATATTGAGCAGATGTTTGCTTAATTTTTTAGTAGTGAATTTATTTTTAGATTTACACATAAAATTAATAATAAATATTATTTTGTAAAATTTATTATTTATTAAAAGTTAAATATTCAAATAATTGTGTAAAAAAAAGTTAAGTTAAATTTTTGGTCCTTTAATTTATTTTTATGTTTGAATTAGTCAAATAATTTTTGAATTTAATTTAATATTCCTTTAATTTTTAAAATAAATTAAAGAGAAAAAAAATTAGAGAACCCAATTAAACATTAAAAAATAAACTAAAGGACAAAAAATTAATCTAACTTCCACCCCAAAATAAAATACATCCTTGATCGTCCCCGGCCGTTACAACCCTTTCTATTTCATATACTGTATAGTCAGATCGATGTTGTTGCTAAACCAGTAACTGTAACCCGAAAGCAGGAAAAGTAATACATCCCACTGTTTACTATTTGTCTGAATTATGAGTCATAAATCCCTTAGGTCAAAACTGAACGTAATTCAATTTCCTGTGAAAAGTATATATTTTTATTTTTTAATTATTTTTCACCACTTTAATTATAACATGGGTGACAACAAATGAGATACTTCAATCAAATCACATATCATTATGAAAATTTTAACTTTCGATTTTAATATTACATTGAAGAAATTTCTCATAGTTTACTTGAACAAGTTTGTGTATGTAATTAATAAAACATTATAACTGTTTTAAATTATTTTAAATTGAAATATATAAAATATTACTTATATAACTTTAATTTTATGTGCCTGTGTTCCTTTACATAGATTATATATACAGTTTAGTCTTATTTTATTTATGTTTTAATTTTAGATTTCTTTTTAAATTTTTTTGGTTTGTTGATCTTCCATTCCTTCCTAGTAGCCATCTCTTTTATTGTTTTTTTAACTCTCTTTTCCCCCTTCAAAACATCATCTTGGAGGACTACTTAGGTGAAAGGATAATACTTGAGTGACTCAATTGGTTGTTTATTCAAATTTCTTTTGTTCTTTCAGTGCACACTTTTTTTTAAAAAAAGTAAAAAATCAGCAAAGCATATATTATAAATAGGTACTAGTGGTACCCGAAAATCCATAGTTACAAAGAGAGCCATCCAATATCCGCAGCTAAGGATAACCAGTATTAATAATCCAAAAGGTATAAATTCTACTTAACCCCAAAGCTATTCACACGGATACCCTACCTCCAAGAGGGCACAAATTACAAAAGATGCACGCACGGTTTGAAAAAGCACAGTAATGACTATGCAAAGAACCGGGAGGGACAAAGCAATATCAAGCGATATATAACTTGCAACATCACATCCCACAAACAAATGGTACAGGAACTCACTCTTTTGTATTAAGCGAGTGAAAGCAATACAATTGTCATACTATTGTTCAAAAACTCCGCTGCTACTCCCCGGTATCAATATTCCACTAACAATTTGCTACAGGGCCATTATTATACTATTTCTCTTCAAAAGTCATTTACTACCTCTTCTAACTAAACCCACGTCTAACACCAATCAACATCTAACACCTTTCAATTCCCCTAAATTACTAACAGTCATAGAGGACATAAAACAATCAACTCTGCTTGGGATCTTGAGATGCCACACTTCTGTGAAAATAGCTAGAGTTCACAGTCTCAGATTGATCTCCTTGAGCTCAAGATTGATAGCCTGACTTAGTCATGTAGTCACCCGAGGGACTATATATATGTAACCAAAACCAAGAATCTGATACATCTTTAAGAACCTGCAAATTCTCCTTGAGCATCTTTGAGTGCATACTTAAGCACGGTAGATCTCACAATGCTTCAATGGTGCACCAGGAACCAAAAGAAAATGTTGTTGAATTAGTACAAGACACTTGAATAAAAAGATATGTACCTCATTGTCCAAGACTCCTTGCTATGTGAAGGTAAGATGCAGAGATATTGTACACAATCTTATCCTTATATATGCAAAGAGGCTGTTTCTGAATTCGAACTCATGACCAACAAGTCACTAGACACAACATTACTGTTGTGACAAGACTTAGTAAAAAAAGTTGAATGCTGTAAAAAAAGAAGACACTTGAATGATGTAAAAAAAAAAAGGACACTTGAATGTGATATGACCATACCATGTGATAAGAAGGAATAACTATTTTTCCCCCAAAATGTTGTTGTATGTTGTTGTAGTTTGCATCAATTGTGATTTTCTAAAATAGATTTTCTATTTGGATCACAAAACTAATATACACGTCTAACAGATGAATTTAGAAATGCAGTGGCTTAGTTCCTACATTTCACTAGTAATTAGGAGAAATTTGAAAGGAGCAATGATATGATGAAACGTCCTTGCTAAGAATATAAGTGTAGACTGTATGTAGAGATTTCAAGTACACGTGGATCAAGTGACATTTAATTGATTAGTACCTAATAAGAAAAGAAGTTCATGCCTAATTATCACTTGTGGCCATTCCATGGTGATCAGCCTTTGTTAGAGCGTCCCCCAGTGGTGGTACAAGTTTCATACTATGGGATTAATGGAAAGTAAAGGGAAGAATTATATTGACCAAGGTGACGCGCTATCTAAGATGTTGAGGAACATGTTTCATGTTGGTGGCTAAAATCTCAGACACTTTGTCCAACATGTCTTTTATAACATCTTTTGGGATATTTTTATGTCAATATACCACATGCCAAGCCAGTGTCGAACATTGTTGCCTTGAGTTATTTCTAATTTGAGTGTTGTAACAAGATTAATTACGCGATTGGATCCACTCCAACTGTTATAAATACCAGTGTATGACCTCAAAGGTTTTCTCACATCACTCACCCTAGAAAAAAGGTTTTCTAATATTCTTCCTTTGAGATTCAACTATTGGAATAAGAGCACGAAGATTCATGGAATCACCATCCTCTTTCACCATTTTTGACTTGTAATTTTTCTATATTTTGTGAATTTCATTGTAGTTAGGATTAGATAATTAAATTTGTGCTCTACTTTTAATGTTTTCTCCCAACAAAGACTTGTTGAGAATGATGTGAGTATAGGCATGATGACAAATTATTTGTTTGTGCTACGATTCAAGTACTAAATTACTAAGTCTCAAGTCAATATCTGAAAACGGTACTTAATTCATATTACATGTGTTCTTATAGATCTCAACATAAATGCTTAATGGACTCTCTTGTGGCTGCGAAAGTAAGTGTATGTTGAAGGATCAATGGAATTCTATGTCTAAGGAATTGAATGGAATCTATAATATTGATATATGAACTTCCAAAACATATATGTTTAAATTATGTTGAACCAAAGGAAAATGTAGAGGATGATAAAAAAGAACTCTAATTCTTAACTACACTTACCACTAATATAAAAGTCTTTTGAAAATCTATAAACTTAACAGAAGTTATTTTCTTGCTTTTTTAATGTGTTGAAGCATTTATGATTGGGACATCATATTCGTTTTCCCTTTAATAGCAATTGTTTGTTAAGTCTTGCACCAATACCTAGAATGATACCCTTCAAATGGCCAGTACATCATTCACATGATGTTATTGTGAGTATTCAAGCGTTCCAAAATCATCTCAAGAGTCAAGACCCTTAAAATGAAAAAACAATTAAAACTAATTAGGTTGTCTTACTAACATTTACAATTTACATGAAAAAATTAATAATGCTTAATTATGTCTCATAAAGATTAATAAAGGTAATTTTAGTTCAAAATCACTTAATAATTTTTCCTCCATGAAAGTGATATTAGAGTTATGTTCCGACAAATTTAATCCATTTGGTCAAGTTCGAAAGAATACTTTAATTGGATGGTCATCCTAACACGATACAACCTTTTCCATGGGATGTCCATGTGAAGAGATAATTTATGTTCTTGATGGTCATAATTTCAAGTTCAGCAAATCTAAATAAAAAGCAAGATTGACGTGTACCTCAATACAAATTAACACTTCAAACCCTTACCAACAAAAATTATTTAAAGACATACATACAATATTTTACTCCGACTGTTCAAACACAGAAAATCCTATATTAACATTAGTAAACCCTCCATCTAACATGAGATTGTGACCACTAACACACTTAGACTCATCACCTGCCAAGTAAAGAGCAGCTTCGGTCACATGGCTAGGCACAAGATGAGCACCTTTTAGGTTGGAATAAATCTCACGAACTCCTTCATCAAGATTGGCAAGTTTCTTGACCAACGGTGTGGGAACCAGATAAGGGGACACACAATTCACCCGAATACCAAACTGTCCAAGCTCCACCGCAGTGTTTTTCATCAGTCCCACAAGGCCGTGCTTTGAACTGGTGTAGGCATGTGAAGCCCCTCCACCTAAGGATCCGGCAATACTAGCTGTGTTAATTATGCTTCCCCTTTTAGCAGGGATCATGACTCTTGCAGCGTGCTTTGTTCCCAGAAAAGGACCAACCAAGTTCACGCTTATGACACTCTCAAACTCAGACTTGCTCTTTTCAAGTATGCTTGTTTTGATATCATCACATATACCTGCGTTATTAAACATGATGTCTAGTTTTCCATATTTGGAAACCGCTGTGTTCACGCAGTTTTCAACGTCCTCTTCCTTTGTAACGTCGCAGTGAACATAGGAAGCGGATTCCAAGTGTTTGCAAAGAGAGAGACCCAAATCGTCTTGAATATCAGCAATCACAACGTGTGCTCCGTGCTTAGAGAAGAGTCTAGCAGTGGCCTCACCTATGCCGCTTGCACCACCAGTGATAATCACCACTTTCCCCTCAAGCCTACATGGCATTTTATGTTACGTTAACAAGCTAACAGATTGATCTGTTTCTAATTATATATGAAAAAATGAAAAGAAGTTTCAACTTCCTTACCTTCTAACATGAGCTGAAACCGCAGAAACACTTGTCATGAATGCGCTTTTCAGGATAACAACTGGAAATATGTTTCAAAGTTTTCAAGTTATTTGTTTATCTAAGCATAAAGAAAGTGTGCCTTCATCTGAAGTTTGCTTTGGTCTTATATAGAGTTACCTCTCATGCAATGGACGTACGTAGTGGTCCCCACTTTTTATTGTCTGAAAGGATGGATACATTTGCATACAAAATCATTCACGAATTCTCAACTTCGGTCAGCGTGTATAGAAAGCAAATAAGAAATGCATAAACCATTGTGATTCCAGGAAGAATAAAAGTGATAAGATGAAGAAAACTACAATAAAACTCGATTAGGGAAGGAAATTCCTGCAACGAGTTTTCAGAAGAGGATAAACAGCGTGACACGTGATATTCATATGCACTTGGCCTCATTTGCCAAGTTTCTAGGAAAAAGTCATGGAACCTCAATTTGTTAGATTTGTTCTCTTCCGTAATAAAACCTCGATCACATTTTTCGCTGTATATCATGAGATGTATGTTTCTCATTTTTCGTTTGTAAACTAATGTGCCACATTCCAACAATAAATGTGTTGCACATTGTAAGTCAGATAAAGAACATACTCATAAGTTTTGAAGGATGGATGAGTGAATGAACTGATGTTCGCTTAATTTGTATACCACTAGCTACAAGTCAGCATAATTAGCCTGATGTTATTAATTAGTAACCCGCTCCCTTATTAGCTAGCCCTATTTTAAACGCGCCCTAAATTGCTAGTTTGTGTTTTTCCCCTCTTTTCCCCAATAGCGAAAAAGATGCATGAAAATACACCTTGACATTTTGCCCCGAAGGTTACAACTTGCAAGTAATTAAATTCTCATTTTGCCAATATTTGTAAATTTACACACCTGACAAATCTACTGGTCACAATCACAATTAGCTAATAACTAATTATATTTATATACCTAATTTTAAACACCTACCTAATCCATGTTATTTTTTTTATCTCTTTCTTCCCATCACATCATATCACTTATTATATTTTTAATTTATCTCTCACCAGATGTATAATAGTACCATAGGTGTCAAAAAAAAATTTTAGGTAATAGTCATGTACGGAAATTGATTAAAATGAAGGATAAAGTTGCATAAATACTCTTATGCTAGTTAACACCTTGAAAGAGAAAGAAACAAAAATATGTATAATAGATTATATGATTTGATAGAAAGATAGACAAACACTACTATAAAATAGGGATATAACATCGCATAGTTAATATCGATTTTTTTAAAATTGATGTTAACAAAAATACGGTGACATATTTGTAATTAAGATAACTAAGTTAACATCATTTTTTTACCAAACCGATGTTGAGATAAATTTGTTACCATCGATTTTTTAAAAATCGATGTTAACAAAACTTCATTAACATCATACTTTAAAAAATTGATGTTAACGTTACTTCGTTAATATCAGTTTTTAAAAAATCGATGTTAACGTTATTTCATTAACATCAAAGTTTAAAAAATTGATGTTAGTGTTATTTGTTAACATCGATTTTTTTAAAACTGATATTAACATTGATACGTTAACATCGATTTTTTAAAAAACTGATGTTAACATTACTTCGTTAACATCAGTTTTATAAAAATCAATGTTAACATATCCATGTTAACATCATTTTTTTGAAAAAATAGATGTTAACATTAATTCGTTAACATCAATTTTTTTAAAAACTAATGTTAACATATTCCTTAAAACATATTTTTAATTATTTAAAATGTATTAAAAATTATAATGAATAAAAGAGAATATGTTTTAAAGAATGTATTCTTAACGTTTTTCATATTTTAATATCTAAAATTATCATTTTATCACACAACCTATTTTTTCTTTAAATTTGTTATTTAATTGTTGTTTATTTTAAAACAACATATAATTAATTTTAAAAGTTTAAACAAGATTAAAATGTTTATATAAATAATACCATTTAAAAAACAATTTAGTGACTATACATTATTAACATAAAAAGTTTTAAATTAAAAATTATTATTGATGAGACCTTTAAGATAATTATCGTAAAAATCAACAAATTTACTATATATAATAATTCCCAAAATAACCCCGTTTAAAATATGACTTTTAAGATATAAATTTAGTCCTTTGAATTTTTTTCTTTACATTTAATTTAATTCCTGTTACGGATATAAGAATATCGAATCTCTGCCATAATGATTCAGATATTTGCAGTATCGGGCTAAATATTGAGAGTATCAACAGATATATCATGATAGTGTAAAAAGGGAAAGATTGCAGCTACATCTCCTGATATCCAAAGATAAGGTGCTGGGCCTGAACAAGATCATCTTCAAGATCCAGGTTAGCTCCCTATAAATCCAGGATTCCCCATGGTGAAAGGTATACACACTCTGACTCTCTCTTTCCCTTCACACGGCACACACAGCACCCCAATTGCTCCCGTGTTCGTTGTGATCATCCCTTCCGTCATTGGCTTCTTCTCAATAAGCTTCTTGTGAAGGGGGAGTTTGATAAGACAGAAAATAACCCAACACCCTGTGTTGGACATCTCCGTTTTCCTTGAACGGAACATTGGCGCCGTCTGTGGGAACGATAAATTTCGAATCCCACTAACTCGCAATGGTTGACACCAGAAGACACCAGATGGCAAGGCATGAAGAACCACCCAGGAACGCCATTCCAGAGAACGTCGAACCAGAGGACGCGCTCTCCCACACCGCATCGTCGAGACCAACACCAGACAACCTAAGGCAGGAAGAGGATCCTGGGAATTCTCAGCGCTTTATCCAAAGCGCCCTCCAATCCTTGCTGGCCCAGATGGAGAACCTGGAAAAACGCTATGAACTTCAGCGCCAGGAGGATATTCAACGACTTATTGCTCAGTTGGAAGAACGTAGTAACAGGCGAAGGGAGGGAGAACGTCGGCAAAATACCGACCACCGAGACCACGAGAATGGTAGACAAAGGCCTGGTACGTCGATCCGAACTGTCGACGCTGGCAATAGGGAACCGACGCGCCAGTCCGAACAAGAGAGGATGTCCCGCTCTCACCATGCTGCCTCGGCAATAGCACCGAAGCCCGGACCAACCGAAGTCATTCGCCGGGCAGACCAAGGCGAGGGCGTATATCGAAGAAAATATCGTCGGGGCCACCAGAACAACAGCCCGTTTACCGACCAAATAGTGGACGCTCAGTTTGTAGAGGACTTTGACGGGTCGTTCCTACCTAAATACGATGGAAGCCAGGACCCACAGGTCCATATCGATGAATTTGACATGCAGATGTATGTGAGGGGCATCGACGAGCCCATCATCTCACGTATTTTCGCCACCACTTTAACCGGAGCCGCCCAGGCATGGTTCCATTCATTGCCGCCGAGGTCAATGCATAGCTTCGAAGAATTCGGCCAGAAGTTTTTACTAAACTTTGCAACCAGCAAAAAGCAGCCGAAGTCGGAATTCGCCCTAGGAAAAATATGACAGCAGGCCGAAGAAACGTTACAGAGCTACTTGGACCGGTTTAAGGAGGCGGCATTGCAGGTGCAGGGGTTAGAAGAGAAGGTCCATGTTTACCTCATCTCAGCCGGACTCAATAGGTCGTCTCGACTGGCCAAGTCGATTTATAAGGACCCCGTGAGATCCTTAAACGAGTTCAGAGTAAGGGCCAAAAAATATCTGGAGTTGGAACAGATGGAAATTGCCAACTCAGCCCCAAGGGAAGGCAAGAAACCCGCATCGTCAGGAAACCGACGTCAAGAATACATGCATCCTGAGCAGAATAGTCGGCAGCCCTCGAACGTTCCTGCTGGTCGACCCCCGCGAGGCCTCCCCGACCCTCGCCCGAGGACAGGAAGATATGAACCAAAGTATGAAAAGTACACCCTGTTGACAGCCCCCCGCGGTCAGATATGGAAAGAAGTTGCTTTCAACGAGATGAGGAAGGTCAACCGACCTCCCCCAATAGCGAAGAAGGAGGGATTAGACTACTCCAGATACTGTGATTTCCACAACAGCCCAGGCCATACAATCGACCAATGCTGGGAGCTCAGAGATGCTATAGAAAAGTTTGTGCGAGAAGGCAAGTTACGACACTATGTAATTCAAACCCAAGGCAAAAGAAAAGCTCAGCAGGAGAATAAACCGCGAGAGGGAAAGATGAAGAATTCCCCGAGCCCGAATTCGAGTGCAACGTTATCTTTGGCGGCCTAGGAGGCGGAGGCGACACCGCAGGGCAAAGAAAGAGATACCTCAAGGAGATAATGTCAGTAAGAGACCGACCTCGATTCAAGGAGAACAGCGGCAGTGGCGGGAAGGTCGAGCCGCCCTTACTCTACTTCACGAAGGAAGACATGAAGGGGGTCGTTCCAGGCCATGAGGACGGCCTTGTGATTACAGGGACGGTAGCCAACTTCCGAGTCAAAAGGATATTTGTTGATAACGGAAGCTCGGATGATATCATAAACATGGCGGCTTTCAAAAAGATGAATTTGAAGGTTGAGGACTTAAGACCCTGTCAGACAATGCTGTATGGATTCAATGGGGAAGGCACCGGACTAAAAGGAGTAATTGATCTTCAGCTCACCTTGGGGACAAGGGAAGGATTCAGGTCGGAAAGAGTCACGTTTACAGTAGCCGACTTCCCTTCACCATACAACATTATATTGGGAAGGCCGACCCTACACAAATGGGATATCCTGATGTCCACAAAACATCAGAAGATGAAGCTGGTTGGACACTCGGAAAGGTCATCACAATCTGCGGCGACCAGAAAGAGTCAAGGCAGTGTTATTACAACACCATTCGGGAAACCAAGATCGGTCCGTCTTCTCCGCCTCGGATCAGCGAGAAAGAAACGACGAATTGGCCGGCAGAACGAGCCAAGAGACCAGTTAATTTGGTAGAACTGGATATGAGAGACATCGAAGAATGGAGGCCAGAGCCGATGGATGAACTTGAAGAAGTCCAGATCGGATCCTCTCCCGACCAAATCACGAAGGTAGGAAAGTAATCTAATTCCGAAAAAAGAGAGAGATTGGTACAATGTTTTAGAAGAAATCAGGACGTTTTTGCTTGGAAGGCTTCCCAGATACCCGGGATAAAACCTACTTTCTGCTGTCATAAACTGGCCGTATATCCCGGGTCCAGACCGGTGGAGCAGAGGACTAGAAAGATCGGCCCGGACAGGAAGCAAGCCCTGGTAAACACATCAATGAACTTCTGGAGGCCGGATTCATAAGGAAGATACAATATACGACGTGGCTTTCCAATGTCGTCATGGTAAAAAAGCCCAACGGAAAGTGGAGAGTCTGCATAGATTATACCGACTTGAACAAAGTCTGCCCCAAAGACTCATACCCCATGCCAAGCATCGATCAACTCGTAGACAGCTCGGCTGGCTTTCGATTTCTGTCCTTCATGGATGCATATTCCGGATATAATCAAATACCCATGCATCCGGACGATCAGGAAAAAACAGCATTTCGAGGCACGGAGGCCAATTATTGCTACGAAGTTATGCCCTTTGGCTTGAAGAATGTTAGGGCAACTTATCAACGGATGATGAACAAAGTATTTTCAGACCAGATCGGGCGAAATATTAAGGTCTACATTGACGATATGATTGCAAAGACATCGGCGTCGGGGGACCATATCTAGGACCTCGAAGAAACATTTCAGAAATTGCGACAACACGACATACGCTTGAACCCGTTGAAATGTGCATTTTGAGTAAAGGCAGGGAAATTCTTGGGCTTTATGTTAATCCACCGAGGAATAAAGGCGAACCCGGACAAATGCAGAGCCGTCCTGGATATGCGGTCCCCCGCTAATAAGAAAGAGGTTCAACAGTTAACGGGAAGGTTAGCAGCTTTGACCCGGTTCCTCCCAAAGTCAGCAGAGACAACTCTCCCTTTCTTCAAGTTGTTAAGAAAGGAGGCCAGCGTTGAATGGAACTCGGCCCACGAAGATGCCTTTAAGAAGATCAAAGCCTATCTGGCCTCGCCGCCAGTATTATCAAAACCCGAGCCTGGGGAGGCGCTCATACTTTATTTTGTCAGTAGGAGATGAAGCCATCAGTGCCGCTTTGGTCAGAGAGGAAGGCAAGTCCCAATTCCATGTGTACTTTGTAAGCCGAGCTCTCAAGAACTCGGAGCTGCGGTATCAGAAGCTCGAAAAAGTAGCCTTTGCCCTGCTCACAACGGCCAAGAGACTCCGACCATATTTTCAGAGCCATATTATCATTGTCCGAACAGGTCAACCGATCCGACAGGTGCTGCACAAACCAGATTTAGCGGGAAGAATGATGAATTGGGCCATCCAGCTCTCGGAATTTGACATAAAGTATGAAGCTCGAAGCGCCATTAAGTCACAGGCATTGGCCGACTTCGTCGTTGAGCTAACCCCAACGTCAGCCACACAGAAAGAAGGAGTGTGGAAGGTCTATGTAGATGGGTCGTCCAATGCAAAAGGGAGTGGAGCTGGGGTCATAGTGGAGAACCCAGAGGGCGTGTCCCTTGAACAGTCGTTGCAACTTAACTTCCCGACCTCTAATAATCAGGCAGAATACGAAGCACTCATCGCTGGGCTCAAACAAGCCTGGGAGCAAGGAGCACTGAAAGTCAACATTTTCACCGATTCACAGCTCGTCTCAGCGCAGATCGAAGGATGATATCAGGTCAAGGGACCTTTGCTAGCCAAATACTTGACTAAGGTAAAGGAAGTTATGGCAGAATTCGACGAGATAGTAGTTACCCACATACCTTGAGAGGAAAACGTCCGAGCCGACATACTATCCAAACTTGCTAGCACCAAAGGAACGCCCAATCACAGGACGGTCATTCAACAGGAAATTGCTCAACCCACGTGCGTCATGATCATCCTGACCGACGACGATTGGAGAATGCCTCTTATAGACTATCTAGAGCGAGGGATAGTCCTCAACGACGAGCAAGCAGCAAGAAAACTCGAGCGGGACACTGCGATGTATGTGATCAGTGAGGATACATTATACTGTCGAGGCCTCCACACCCCCCTGCTGCTATGCCTCTGCTCGGATCAAGCGAAGTACGTGCTTGCAGAGATACACGAGGGAATCAACGGACAACACATGGGAGCGAGGGCCTTGGCCCTGAAGGCCCTACGAGCAGGATACTTCTGGCCAACAATGAAGGCCAACGCGGCAGAACATGTCAAGAAGTGTGATAGTTGCCAGAAACATTCTAAGATATTATGGGCCCCCCCGTCGGAACTCAGCTCAATTACAGCCCCCTGACCATTTTACAAATGGGGGATAGACCTCCTAGGACCGTTCAAAGCCACGGAGGGGCAAATGAAATGGTTGGTAGTGGCTGTCGATTATTTTACCAAGTGGATCGAGGCCGAACCTCTGGCGACGATTACCTCGGCTCGGGTACAAAGGTTCTTAGAACGAACCATTATTGCAAGGTTTGGGATTCCAGCAGAAATAGTCACCGACAACGGGACACAGTTCACCGACAACAAGTTCAGTGCAATGATGACCGACCTCAAAATCAAGCATCACTTCGCCTCCGTTGAACATCCACAATCCAACGGCCAGGCTGAAGCGGCAAATAAAGTCATCTTAGATGGGCTAAAAAAGCGTATGCATGGAGCCGGCCCAAACTGGGTCGAACAACTTTACTATGTATTGTGGGCATACAGGACTACGGTCCAAACATCTACGTGGGAAACTCCATTCAGGCTAACGTACGGCTGTGAAGCTATGATTCCAGTAGAGGTTGGCCAGCCGTCCTGGAGAAGGGAGAACATACGGGAGTCAGAAGAGAACGACCTCCTACTAAGGGCCGACCTCGATTTAATCGAAGAAGTTCGTGCAACCGCTCACAGCCGAGATCTACAAGGAAAGGAAAAGCTGGCCAGAAGATTCAACCAAAAAGTAAAACTAAGGTCGTTCGAAGAAGGAGACCTCGTATTAAGACGAGCCGACATCGGCAACAAGAACGCACAGGAAGGGAAGCTGACGGCAAACTGGGAAGGCCCATATAGAGTTGCTCGGAACCTCGGGCGAGGAGCATATTCGCTGCAGACATTGGAAGGAAAGCAGGTCAAACGAACGTGGAACGCAGATAAGCTGAAAAAATACTACAGCTGAAAGAAGACAGTCCATGTGTTTTCCTTTAGCTGGCTTTAAGCTCGTCATAGGAATCATGGACGCCATGTGTTCCCCTGTAGCCGGCCACCAAGCCCGTCATTGGGGTCATGGGGAATTAACCTGGTCTTCCTTACATAGGGACCTCGGTTTTTTATCACGTGTTTCTCTTTAGTCGGTCATGTAATCCGGGCATATATACCTGTGTTAATTGGTCATTGAGATCGTGAGATATTAATAAAATCCTTTTAAGGAAATTTATTGTGCACAAATTCTCGTACTTAGTCGTTGTTTCGTGTTATAATTCGGGCTTGATCAAACCGACGTAATCATTTATGGATGAGTCATCGGCTCGACCGAAGAACTACATCTACAAAATATTACGAATACGCTAAACAATTGCTAAAGTTAGGGAAAGGATTCCCAAGAAGCCCGACCAATGGTCCCAGCCACCAACAACGTTTAGCCAATTTCAAAGAGTATGGAAGAAGGGTCGGTCGTTGGAACCGACGCCCAAAAATCAAAACAAGGAACATGGTTATAAAAGAACAAACGAGGTACGAAATTAACCTTAAAAGAGTAATGTATCTTGGGCATAAAGGAAAAAATGAAAACAGTTACAAAGTTAAACCGGCATCCCGGCCCTTCAATCCGCGACAGCTTAAGGCCGAACGTTGTCCACAGCATCATCGGAATTATCCGAGCTCCCTTCTTCGCTCTCGGAAACCATGAGTAACCGATCGCCTCCGACATAAGCCCTGAAGTGCATACCCTCGGTGTTTAAATTAATGCCGGGGTTCAGGAAGCGGATTTAGCTCATGGCGTTTTCGAATGAGGCTTGGGTAGATCTCTTCAGCTGCGAACGAACATGGACCAGCTCGCCCAAAAGCCGTTTCTCCTCCTCACACTTCTTCTTGTTCATCGCCGAGAGTTCATCGCAACAAAGCTTCACCGCCTTGAACCGGTCGCGATTCTTAGAAAGACTCGCCTCCAAGTTGGCTACGGAGGACTGTGCAGACGAAGCCTCACGACGAAGAGCGGCAAGTTGAGCTCGGAGGGTGTCGGCTTCGGTAATTAACTTAGCCTCTGAATCCCGGGCAACTCGCAGGTCGGCAATCATATTTGCTTCCTTGGCCCGAGAAGCCTCGAGGTCGGCCGACAGGTTGGTAACCGAGGACTGCGCTTCCCATGCCTCTTCCCTTGAAGCCTCCAGCTCGACAGAAAGAGTCTTCACCAAATCTCCAGCCTCTTTGGCTCTTGATTGAGAAGCTTCCAAATCTGCAGTAAGCTTGGCCGACAGCGCTTGCGCTTCCTCGATCTTAGCCTGGGAAGCCTCCACCTCAGCCACCGAGGTCGCCACGTCCACTTGGGCTCGGTCCAGCTCTTCTCGCAATCTCTGGACCTCGGCCTTCGCAGCCTCGAGCTCGGTGGCCCGCTAGCAGCCTTCTTATTGAGAGAAGCCAAGCTCCCAAGCAAACTGCCACTCTTCAGGCAAGCCAACTGCAGAGAGCTCAACTCCTCCAAATCAGAATCAGGGTAGAGGACCGTCTCGAAAAACTTCTTGGGCGCCCGAATGACTTCAAACACCTCGGAAGTGATGCCTTGGTTCCAAAGAGCGCGAGAAGGCAGTTGGACAAGCTCTTTAGGAGACCCGGGCCCGGTGCTTGGGACTCTTGAAGAAATTTCAGCACTATGGGTAGAAGCTGGGATCTCAATGGCAGCCCTAACAGTGTTGGCCCCAATTTCAGCGCCGACCTCCATAACCTCGCCCCCAGCCTCTTCAAGGGCGGTAGCAGCCTCCATCATATCAACATCTACAACCTCCACTGGGGAACTCGGCCGAGCAGCATGAGGAGGACTCGGCAGAGAGGCCTGAGGAGAAGTCGGCCGAGAAGGCTGAGGCGAAGACGGATGAGAAGCATGAAGAGGGCTCGATGGAGAAACGCGAGGGGAGCCCGGAACCAAACCCCCAGAAGCATCCGTGGTCGGAGCTGCCAAAGAAGGAGCTCGGCTTGAGTCGCTGGCTTTACTCCTCTTAGCCACCTTGCGCCTTTTTCGACCTTTGAGGGCGGCAAGATGAGGAGGAATGGGAACGGCGTCCATGTCAATAGCTGCACAGCAGAAGCAAACGATTAGCAAGACACTAATTAAAATAAACAGCCAAAAGAAACCCAAACTAACCACACTGAACATAATACGATATGGGACCCAAATTCCCGGAATCTCTGTACGATAATATCTGAGCCGTAGAATCAACGTCGGAATCAGACAGCCGGGCCTTGTCGATTCGGTAAGAGATGGGAGGAAAATCATAATGGGTAGAGGTCCAGTACAAGGGGAACCTCCAGGGGTTCGAGGAGCTCGAGGAGCTTAGAAAAAAGGGACGACGGTCGGGCACGGCAACAACTTTGAAGAATTTATCTTTGAACCCTTTGAAGGATTCAGAGAATAAGCCGAATAGCCGGTGATCAGAATCCTTGTCGGTACGACCCCGGAAAGAGGCCCACCCTTTCCGCTCAGGGGGCTCCTTACTAGACCGACTAGTATAAACAGTAAAAAAGTAAAAAAAACAAGGGACATGTACATGGGACTTCAAGTTGTTGACACAAAATTTCGAAGGCTCGGATGAAGGCCCAACCGTTGGGGTGGATTTGAGATGGAGGAAGATGCAAATGATCTAATACCCGCATCTGAAACTCGGAAAAGGGGAAACAAACCCCTATCTCGGTAAAAACATCGGTATAGAATAAGAAAAACTCAGAATCGTTCCCCTCCCGGGCGGAACAAATGGGTTCGCCCGAGCGGGGAAGACAAATAGAAAACCCATTTTGGACTTCAGGAGGGACGAGGGCGAGGCTCTCAAGGTCTAATACCGAGGTATAACTCAAGACCTCATGAGTAACCCATGGAAACCTATTTGACAAGGCTAGGGGAACGGCGTGAGGCCCGGCGGCAGATCCCTCTATATTTCCCACAAGAGGCCGGTCCATGATTACCTACGACAAATAAAGAAACAGTTAGTGAGGTACCTGGAGGACGGAGGGTCAAGGGGCTAGGATCCGGTGGAGCCCGGATTGATGCAGAGGTTGGCACTTCTACATCTAAAATATGTAATGGTGTGTCAATTGATACAGGCTCACGAATAGGATTATGACGACACCGGTCTAGTAAATCATCGGCTTGTCTATCAAAATCCTTACTGACCAGATACATAAACTCATCGACGCATTTCGAGCAAGGCTCATACCGAATCCTAAATTGGGGACTAGGGGCATCTCTAAGGGCGCTACCGGAGGAAACAGAAGTATTGGAAGGTACCATAGACTCTAAGGAAAGGATAGGCCTCTTCCGCAAGGGGAACCCTAGCCCAGAAGGCCCGGCTCGAAGAAATCTAGAAGGTTGAAGGGTTGGTTTATAGGAGTTAGGGGCAATAGGAACCTGGAGTAATGATTTTTTCTTTTCTTCTTCAGAAAGAGGGAGACCCCATAACCAAAACGCAGACCGAGGAGGAACTGTTCTACGAATCCTAGCCTCCTCTTCGGGGGTATATTTCATGACGAAAGGACAAAATGTGCAATAGTAAGCGAGAACTACAGGGGACAAATGAGAATGACGGAAAACTAACAACCCAGGGCTTGGGCAAAACAAGGCAGGGAAAAGGAAATGGCAGTTAACGAAAGGAAAATGAATAAAGACAAGTAACAAATACCTGAAGTGAAGAAGATAACAACGGGAAGCACAAACGATGGTGAAGTGAACAACGGTCGCGAAGGTACAAGGAATACAGGAGAACTCTAGAGGAATGAAATGCTGTGGGGATAAAAAGTAGAATACTAATAGGGACATTGAGTAGGGAAAAAGTGGCCGTCAGAAATTCAAAAAGAAACGTGGGGGAGTAACCGATGGATAATAAAGGACGTGGGAGAAGCAGTTACCTCATTAAAACAGAGCAGTAAAATGATTAAAGCGTGAGGTGAGAAACAATCACGTCGCAACACGTGGCAGAATAAAAATAAGAAGTCGCTTCACTTGCTGGAAATCAGAACCAACCCACTGCTTGAAAAGACAAGGCCTAGCTCGGCGAAAAAGGGGGAAGAAAAAAGCAAGGGAAACTTCTCATCTCGGAACGGGTCTACAGCCTACGACCACAATCGTTAGAGGTCGCTTCAACCCGAGAGCGGCCTCCTTCACCTTAGGTCGGCTCAACCAAAGGAAGGTCGACATTTGAGGGGTCGGACCAAAACACATCCCGGCCACCCAGAATTCTAGGTGACCGGGCTGAGGGGCATCTGTTACGGATATAAGAATATCGAATCTCTGCCATAATGATTCAGATATTCGCAGTATCGGGCTAAATATTGAGAGTATCAATGGATATATCGTGATAGTGTAAAAAGGGAAAGATTGCAGCTACATCTCCTGATATCCAAAGATAAGGTGATGGGCCTGAACAAGATCATCTTCAAGATCCATGTTAGCTCCCTATAAATCCAGGATTTTCCATGGTGAAAGGTACACACACTCTGACTCTCTCTTTCCCTTCACACGGCACACACAGCACCCCAATTGCTCTCGTGTTCGTTGTGATCATCCCTTCCGTCATTGGCTTCTTCTCAATAAGCTTCTTGTGAAGGGGGAGTTTGATCAGACAGAAAATAACCCAACACCCTATGTTGGACATCTCCGTTTTCCTTGAACGGAATAATTCCCAATATTTTAGTAATATAAAATTTTAATTATTTTCTTAGCTCTATTTGCTTATGCAGTTAAATATGACCGTGTGATTATCTAAGTCGACAATTTTGAAGTGATTTGATAATTCATATAACTAATTAAAAAATAAAAAATGCATTAAATTAACTAATTAAATAATTAAAAAATAGAAAAACAAGTAATAAAGATAAAAGGTTGGAATGATGGATCTATTTCGTTTGGAGCTAATGGAGCGTGGGTTCTAAAAAAATTTAAACTAATAAAAAAAGGAATATTAGAAAATGTATTCTCTTACTCTTATGTGGTAGGAATTGGAAAAGAAAAATATATACAAACAATTGATTATAGATATTGTAAATAAATTTGTATAAACAAATAATAATACCAGATATTGTATGGATTTATGGAGGAAAAATAAAATAGCGTTATCTAATGATTGTTGGCTATATAATATAGTAAGTTTAATAGCATTGGCTCGTGAGACTCTTAAAAATTGTAAAATACTAATGAGTCTTAAAATTGTAAATACGCAGCGGAGAAAATTCAATATTTCAGGTAACATGTTCTTTTCTTTTTTGGTAAATATGAAAAACCGAATATAATACTATGGTCTTCCACATTTCAGGTAAGCGCCTCTATTTCCGATTCCATCACCTCCACGCGCCCCATTAAGAAAATCATTTCGTTTTCGTATTGGAAATTAAATTAAAAAGATCATTTTTATTATTAAGTTATAATTTTTAAAAATTAATTTAAAAATAAATTATATTTTTATTATCAATTTAAATTATAAAATTTAAGAATCAATTTATCAATATTAATTTATCACGCTTTTTATATATTTAAACATTAAATTTGAATTTCTATCTTTAAGATAAACTAATTTATCATTGTGTTCTGTATGATTTCTAGAACACAAATGTGTAGCACGAAAGTGCTATATGATTGCTGTTTGATCACTCTAACTCTGCAAATCCAAGGATATCAATAGGGGATGATACCTTGAAGCAGGAGATCACTGAGATACACGAAATTGGGAGTGGGGTGTGTGCTCAGTGTAATTGAAAGAGAGAGCTAGAGTGAATGTGTGTGTACCTTTCACCAACGAGCAAGCCATATTTATAGATAAAATACCTGACCGTTGGCTTAACTACATTATGCACGAGTGGTTCCTATATTTCCGGCCTCCACCTGCACATTAGTAACTACCTGAGTGGATTAAGTCTTTAGTCCTCATTCGTTGAATCTCAATATCAGGCCATGATCAATTAACATATCGTTAACTAATTGGGCCTTAACATAGGCCCAATTGTGACTCCAGAACAGTCTCAATTTCAAAGACCAAAAATAAATATTTATCTAATCTTTTTCTAATTAGTCAGAAAAATGCCCCAAGCTCTTATATATTAATTTTCTCAAATATGATTTTTAACTTATACATACACGAATTTTAGTTTATATATAAATTAATTTCATATTTTGTTACGTTTTTTTCCCCTTGTAAATGTTTACATTAAAGTTTATCTAGACCCTTAATATAGCCTATTAGAGTCCACTAAGTTTGAATGGTTTTTTAAGTTTTAAATTCTAAGTTCATTATTACATTAAATTATTCAATCAGTAATGCTATTTGGTACGAAGCTTTACTGCACGAAGAAATACGAAATCCACTTGTTATAATACTACTGGATAAATATCAAATTAAAAATAATTAAAAGTTAAAATAATTACCACAATTCACGGTGGGTTGTCATATATATCATTTCCTAATATACAAATTCGCACTCTGGAACATTTTCCTTATCTATTGAATATGTTAACATTCCACGTTATTCGGATAATTATAAACAAAAGTTTAGAATGTATTGTTATGTAAGAATTTAAATATGGAGAAAAAAAAATGAGGTGATGATGATTATATAAATCTAAACGGGAGATTTATTAATTTGATAGATGGTTGAGAAACGTGAATTGAATTGAATTGACTTTTGCGAAGTGAAGCGCGTTGTTTGTTGGTGATTGAAGAAGCCATTCTAAATATAATTACCGGATGTCGTTGTTAGCTCATATAATAACCGGAGCTAGAATCTGTTACGCTCCCATTCTCTCTCATGGCTGCTTCCGCCGCTGTCGTCGACGCCAAGCATGGCTTCTCTCGCCCGGAGATGTACAAGGAAACCTTGCTGGCACCGTCGACGCCTACGACCGCCACGTGTTGCTCTGTTACAAGAATTACCTCGGCTGGCCGCCGTGCCTCGTCTGGAGAGCTCGCAAAAACGACATTGCCGTTAAGGTTGCTTAATTGATCTACTTTTTTTGCTGATTTTAAATTCGGTTGTGATTTTGATTAATTTGAATTTGTTTGTGGCGTGCAGCAGACGAAAATCACGGTGTGCGAGGCGCCTAAGGAGGCCGGTTTCTCCGATGGTGACGCGTTGATTTTCCCGGACATGATCAAATACAAGTATGCTAAAGTTTAAACTGCTTGTTTTTCTTCTTTAGCTTTGTGTTTCTCTTACTTAACTTTTCTGTTAATCACTGTTTTCAATTTAAAACATATATTGGTTAAAACTGAAAAATAATTATTAGAGATTGATTTATAAAAAAATATCTTAAGGATCGTTTGGATAAAGGAGATTAAAATGAAAACTAACTTTATTTTAATTTAAAAAATATTTAATATTTCTATTGAAGGAAATTAAAATTATAACAAAACTTAGACATAATTTCCTTTTCCTTTACCTTAAATTGGGGTTTATTTTCATAATTCATCTTATAAAAGTTTACATTAAAGATGAATTATGTGATTTTGAAAGAAATTAATTTTAGATAAAATTGATTTAAAATGATATGATTTATGTATGTTATTTTTATATTAAAAGTAAAACAGTAGTAAAACTTAATATTTTTTATTTAATATAAAAATTATTTAAAATTGTTTCAATTCAAAATTAATTTTGAATTTAGAATCAATTTCTCATTGTAAAGCTATACATATACATGTGAATATTTAATTAAAATCACTTAGCTAATATTTAAGATAATTCCGGTTGATGTAATCCACTAATAAAAGTTTACATTAAATATCAAATAGAATATGAAAGACGAAACTTCAAATCTAATAAAAGAACATTACCCATTTCTTAAGGAAGTGCATGTAAATTTTTTTGCGCTTAAATTTATTGTTTGGATGTTAAGGACTAGACTGATACTAAAACGTGTTTATATTTAACAATAGTAATGTTTTAATTTGAGAATATTGTTGTTGTTTGATTGAAAGGGGCGTGGAGGAGTAGGACGTGGATGGGTTTTTTGATGATGTGATATTGAGTGGTAAAGATTGGGGTGGTGGAAAGTAGGGGAAAGGGGTGTTGGGGGGTTATCATATATTTGTATGTGCTCATGGAAGTCGTGATGTGTGGTGCGGTAGTGTTTGTGGGCCAATTCTGATGGACAAGTTCAATGAGGAAATTCAGCTAAGGAGATTGAAGGATCAGATTGGTGGTCATAAGTATGCTGGGAATGTAATCATATTCTCTCCAGATGGAAATATTATGGGTCATTGGTTAGTTCTTACATCTCTATTACATGTATTAAATACTAGTTTTGATACATGTGCGCATACGTACGGGTAAGCCTAACTCTCTTATGCATGTGTAGAATATATATAGTATTTCGTGTAAGCAAAGTAAAGAGAATAAAATTTTATAATGTTTAATATATAATAGTGAAGTATTGTAACTAAATAAAGACAAAAAGTTCAAAAATTCTAAATGTTGATTAAATTTAAATAATAAAAGTATAACTATTATTGTTTTTATTAAAATGTCATTATTTTATTTTAAGGTTATTTACCCATAATTTTATATGATAAAAATTTAAAAATAAATAATATATTTAATAAAAAAATATTGTTGATTTATTAATATGTAACTATGTTAAATACTTTAAAAAAAAACTTTTTCACCATAACGAATCACCCATGATGGTCATGAGAATAATTATTTTCTGTAAATGATAATTGAAGTTTCCATTATGAGAAAATGAAATTAAAACTAATTTACATTATGATATAGTGAATAAGTAATTAAAAGCTGTCTTGTAATAAAAATCATTTTTATAAATCAATTTTAATTTTTATCTCTGTCATAACTAAAATTATTTTTATTTATGATATTATTGATAAAGTAATTTAAATAAATTAATTTTGATCGTCCTATAACAAAGAATTAAACAATTATTTTTAAATAAATATATTAATTAAATATTATGATATTGGTTATTGTAACGATTAAATTAAATAAAAAATTAAAAAAAATCTAAATCTTGATTAAACGTAAATAATAAAACTAAAAAGATTTGTATTAAAAAAATATGTAAAGTTATAGGAACTAACAAAAAAAAATTGACCTTTTTATTTCCATTCCTTCAATGTAAGAGACACTACAACTATTTAAAATAAGTGTCTCTTTTCTTGTTGTTTATTAGAATCTTTACTAAAAAATAATTGTTTAGGAATCGAGGAAGCATGTTCCTGGTGAAATAGAGGAACTGAAACTTTGTTATAAAAAATCAGTGTCAAGGAAAGTTAAAGGAATCAATTGCTATGTTAAGTTTTATAATTGTTTATAACTAACCAAACCGGCTGCTTTGTGCAGGCAGGAAGACTCAGGCGGACACTAATGAGGAGAGAGCAATTGTACTTTACAAGGTTAGTAGGGTCTTTAACAATTAATACCCTATTAATGATTTTACTATTTTATAATCAATCTATATGGTTATGTGCCAGCCTGATGCACAGCCACATCAAGCAAATGGAAGCACCACATTAGAGGGAAGCTCAAAGTAAATTCTTTGTCTTTCTATTTTCACCATTTTCTAACCATCTATCAAAGTAAAAAATTGTAATGTTTAAGCAAGTTGTTTATGATTAAATAATAAAATTCATCAAGTGTCCACTCCAGACCTTGAATGTTTTAAATTATATCAGTTAATTTTCTTCCTAGAATATGCTTGCAGTGCATAAAACAGAGATGTCAACATGGAAGGTTGTCATTCCGTTGGAGTTACTTCAAAAAAATCAATTAAAATTCGATCAAGTTACTTCTAATTTAAACATCCCTATTAGGTGAATCTTGTATAAGCTTGACTGTAACTTGATAGTTGATGCTTCCCTCTTGGACATAATTTGTTATCCACCAGTATTGAAAGCAGCATGTTGAAGAACTATGAATTTTATTTACTTATGATTATTGAACAGGTATACAAATGGAGATGGTTTGTAATGCATTTATGATAGCTTAAGCATTTTGGATAACTGTTTCTACGTTGTTAATAATTTTTAATCAACGCTCAGTTGGATTGAGTTTAAGCTGCTTGCATATAAATATGATGAAGTTTCTTTATTGAGTTTCTTTGCACTATGTGAAACAGATTGCTAACTCATATTCACTTCTATTAGAGTTCATCTTCTGAAAGTCCTAGAGACACGTAACTTAGCATTGTAGAAAGAGCAACACATGGCATTTGCTCGTGTTGTTGCTGCTGGTTTTGACATCGACTATATACCGCCTTAGATACCATTTGCTGATTGCTTTGGTGCATCTCGCATGAAGTGAGAAATTTTTTTTTTCATAGACCATTATAACCTTAGATATTTGTTGGTGAAGTGTTGGGTTCCTCACCCATAGACCTATGGCCTGGACAATGTTCCTTATGCTATTTTTCACTACATGTCAGGGATGCATACACAAAATTCAGGGGTCTTTGGAGAAGTAAACATGAAACTGGATAATGACTTGAAATTGAAGCTGCTGAAACGATGTCCAATCGCTTTTCTCCGTTAAATGTTACTAGCATTATACTTCCCAGTATGACCTCTGCATCTCATACTGAATTGGACTCTGAGAGTAATGGGAAAGCAAGTTCTGGTACCTAGCATTTTCAGCATATTGTGAAATTTTGAATTTATGGATTGTTCATGACTTAAAGTATTTACATTTTTAATAACTCATACATGCACATACACAAACATATACATGTTTGAACCAAGCCTTTTATGCTAACAGCCATCACATAATAAGTGTTCCTAAAAGACAGAGACAGTGAATATGTATTTTTGTCCATAGCTGAGTAGTACAACCATCACATAATAAAGTTGCAATTAAGAGTTTATAAGATGGTATACAACAGTTGGTATATTATGTAGTAGCAGGCATAATAAGTGTGTTATCCTACATATTTATTATTCATGTGTTATGATGGAAATAGTTATATCTTCCTTAATCTTTTATGGTAACAGCCATCACATAATATCTAGTCCCATTTATCATGCTAGTTGTTTCCATCTAAACAAAATGGACAAAAACCAGAACAGAAATTGAATGCGTTATTCAAATTTGGAACAGAAATTGAAACCATAGATATTATGTTGAAAAAATAATCTATAACAGTAAATATAAAAAAGATATACCTGCAAACCCATAAAAGCTTCAGGAAGTTCTGTTTTTTCAAAGAGAAACTTGATATACTTCTTTTTCTTGTCCTTCTCATCACATATTATTATTTTAGAGAGAGCAAGAGGACTTTCTTGTTTGGTATGTCACCAGGAAGTTCCATAAAATGCACCGTACAATCTAAATAACCTGAAAAAATAGTCTAAATTTGTATAACAATCAGTAAAAATTAAACTTTGGTATATAATGAAGGGTATAATGTAAAAGGATAGAGCTCTACATTAATCTTCAATAATGTGATAGAACAGGACATTGTTTGATATGCAGACTATCAAAACATGCACTACAACAAAAATTACCTATAACTACGGAAAAAAATTGTCACTCTAAGTAAAAAATCTGTAGGTAAATGTATGATATACTTTGTCCTACGGACGTTTCTTCCGTCAACTTTGAGGGGGCGTATACTGACGGCTAATAATCTGTAACTATAGGTTTTACCTACGGATTTTTTTCCACCTACAATTACATTTGATTGTCACTATATGCGATGCCTACAATTTACAATGTACGTAGGTAAAAGTCATTAACTTATATCTACAACATCTAACTGTAGGTAAAAACATAACTTATACCTACAACAACCAACTGTAGGTAAAAGTCATTAACTTATACCTACCATTGGAAGATTATAGATATAAACCATTAACTTGTACTTATAGCCTTTAACTGTAGGTACATGTCACCTAATAAAAAAATCACGCTGCCCATTATTTATTGGGATGCTTTGAGTTTCCAAATTATTATTATTATTATTTAGTTATCTAGATAAAATGAATATCAATTGTATCTAAGTTAATCGTCTAAACTTACGACAAGTTAAAGGAACTAATCTATGTAATAAAGTAATTGTTTTACTTAAAAAAAAAAGTTCTACTAATTTTGAAACATTGAAGCACACATTGAAAATTGACAAACATGGACTAATTAAACTCCTCTCTCTATGAGGGATTAAGGGGACAAAGGTCCATTTTTCAGGAAGTCACATAATCACAAAAATAAATAAGAATATTTATGTGTCCCAAAATACTTAACAAAGATGAGATGATATCCAACATCCACAATAACCAACAGAGTAGTCACATCCAAGTACAACAAAGAACACTCCAACGGTTACAACAACGGGATCATTAGCCAAGTGAAGGGCTAGAAGCCCCCAAACTCCAACGGTTACAACAAAGAATAGAAAAGTAACATCTTATGACTGTCACATGGATTTACAGTTCAGTAAAAATAGAAACTTTTAAACCATAAAAGAAAAATCTAACCAGCAACATAGCGGTGAAAGAAAACTCTTATTTGAAGCTGTAAAAAATCACAAAAACACTTATGGTTAGAAATTAAAATTAACCACAGAATAAAATAAAATGCAAACATTAATTATCTAGGTGAACATTTTATCCATCCCGGAATTAGAAATATTCCATGTCTCCCACAAGCTCACAAAAGGAATGCCCTTTTCTCAATTTCAGATTAACATGATTCCAATTCCATAGATAGAAAATGTAGTACAATTTTGTGTACTTTGATGCATACTATTCACTGAGCCAAAATTTCCATTTATATAGATATTTTTTTGTTTATTATCTTTCAACTTATTCTATAGAAATACATAAAGAAATTACATATACAGATTAAACAGTGCTTCAAGCTTGAACATAGGGTGGGTAGCTGATCAATATCAACCATTGATGACACATTGCCCAAACCATGCATATTCATGCTGTCCAGCATGTGATGAAGACAAACATAAATTCCTATACTTTTTGTCATTTCCTTGCTAAAATACAATTAACCTTATTTCATCACATACCTACCTCCCAAGTAATACAACACATTTCCAATGACTCTTCTTCACAATCAAAGTTTCAGAGGAATACAACTTAGATCCGGTTGTAAACTATCCTAAAAAAATTCCATGTTTCAAGCTCTTAGTCTTACTGTTATGACTAAAATTTAAATTGAACTATAAGATTTTTTTAATTTATAATAAAAATACATGAAAAACATACACTAGTTTTTCCCTTTAATTTCACTCACATTTGACGTAGTTTTATTTTTCAAATGTCTTAAAATGTAATTAAAAGCTTCGAATTGGATTCGAATTTCATTCATAACAAGTAATTGAAATTAGATATTCATAACTAGGATACGTAATTTATTATATATATAGATATAATATATATACATAAAAGGATTTCAATTATTTATTCCCAAAAATGTTATTTTTAGTAATAAAATTAAATAACTTATAACGCTTTTCATGATTTACATGTATGGTAAAAAAAGATTTAAATAACTTTTAAATAATTTTTTCCCAAAATGTAGGGCCAACCTTCCCTTTGTAAAATTTATTTTATAAATGGATATCCATGGATGAGTAACACGACTCTATAAATAGAAGTGATGACCCGTTAAACACAAACTTGTTATGCTTCTTGTCAAAGTTATAACAAAACAGAAAGACTTATAAATTAACTACTTATTTGTTATAAGTAGGTGTTTTCTATCCCTATCAAGGCAAATTGATACCATGAGTCAATTGCAAATATGAGTAAGGGAAATTGATGCCATGATTCGAATGTTTTCAAAGAAACGAGTTAATGAGAGAGTAGATGAATATGCTGGAGAAAAGGAGAACTGGTCCAAATACGAGTACCAGTAGTTATGGCTCTTTGTTTACATGCAAGAGTTTCTAATCTTTTTTATCTCAGAACTTCTTTGTTTATGATCTTTTTACCATAATCATTGGTTGCATGTTATTATAATTATACTATTTTCTAGAGTTATGCCCAAAGAATAAAAGTTTCTAAGTTTTTTTTATATAATAAACTAACTTGAATACAAAACAAGTTCAATATAAAAGTAATGATATTTAGACATCCATTATATATATATATATATATATATATATATATATATAAATACCTCAATACCACAAGGAAGAAACATAACGTAAGTGTTACATTTATGACTCCTTAAAAGACGTTTCTTGTAGTGCATTTTCTAGCTCTCCCTTGACACCAGTTTACTGTTACTTTCTCTTCTAAACATTCTTTGTCCAATAATATTAAATTTTGAAAAATCAGATAAAAATTAACATGGAATCAAGCACAAATTTAGACACTCATTTTGTGACTGCAACATTCTGTCATTGACTCATTAATATTGATACATAAACAACCTGATCAATTCATAATAACCATTAACAGTTCAAAACATGAAAATTATATCGAAATATTAGTACCAATATTAAAAAGGTGGTCACAAAGAAGGAGAGAGAACAGAGAAAGAGTGAGCCCTTCTCTAAATGAGTTCTCTAGATGGCTTAAGCAATAACCTTGGAGAATGTAAAGTGTAGCTAACTGATTCATTTGCCTAAAAAAGAAAAACAAGTTGCTAGAACTACTCCAATCTTTGATGTAAAACAGAGCACAACACATCACAAAATAGAACCAAGTCTTTCACTGAAAATTAAGTATCATAATTTCCACATAAAACCACACTATCAAAACTCTTACATTCAGGGAATTGGTCCTCTAACTGAAAATTAATTCACATAAAAAGAGAGCTAAATAATACCACACTATCAAAACTCTTACATGAAGTTACGCAGATACAACTAGTAGAGAAGAGAAAAATCTTACATAGGTTTGTGCTTATCCTCGGTGAGAATCGCACCGTTCAACTTGATATCGTATCTGTCACACGAATTCAGAACCATAAAATGTTAGATTTTATCCGTCTCATTTATTTTACTTCTTTAGATTCACCAACAAAGATAAATGTGAGCAAAGACTTAGTGGATCTAAATCAATGCCTAAGACGGAAACACACTAACCTAAAAAACCTTGCGTGAACTATATCAGAAACAATAAATGTTAAACTGAAAGTGAGAATGCCCTAAATAGTGCAGAGATTGTAACCTATATATAAAGCAACACTTCTCGTCTGGTGGATCTGATCTTTAGGGGGCAATACATACCAAAAGGTGCTTTAGTGATCTTTGATGGTCTGAACAAGGAACAACGTACCCTAACCAGGCACGGTGTCGAAAATTGAATATGTTGAAGTTGAGAGTGTAGCCTGAAAAGACGAGAGTGGATTTTTGTTTTTGAATACGTCTACAAAGAGGGCTTTTGATTTTTAATTGTGAGGGGTTGTAGAAAGTGCTTTTTATTTTTAATTCTTTCCTGTTATTTTCTATTTTTTAAATCACACACCAGGACTCAATGTGATATTAGGGTAGAGCAATTAGAAATGGGCAGGTAGTTGGTTTTGTTTAGTGGGAATGGTAAAGGGTCCCAATCCAAGTTGATGCCTCGTAAATGTTTAAGGGACTTTTTTATTTTTATCAATTATGCTACGCTATATTTGAGTTCTAATGTATTCTTAGATTGTGCAGAGTTATTTGAGTTCTAATATATTCTTAAATTAAGCAACTATTCCTTGATTGATCAGTGTAAAAATAGTGTTTTAATTAAATAGTTAACCAATTGGGCCAAGACTCAGGAGTAACACACATGGGCCTGGAAAAGCTGCAATGACAAGGAGGAAAGTCTCTCAATTGGAAAATTTTAATTATGAAATTGTAGAAAAAGAGAGCGTAGTACTTCAAAATCTAAGTGCATAGATGGACATTGTAATGAAAAAAATGGCAAAAAGGGTGATTTGCCTGATATAGAAATTATTCTTGAACTTGTGTTAGAAAAAAATATATGAATGATTCATCTTGCATTTGTATAATGTATGATACCAAACCTATTCTGCAATTGCGACACTACAAACTTCCATTATTACCAATTAACGCAAATAAATTAGGAGAATTCACTCATAGCAACTGGTGGATAATATTTGGTGTTGTATAATTATTTTAGTTTTACCTACATCAAATAATTTGTAGGTATAAGATTTTGAAGTTATACCTACACTAACAAAATGTAGGTACAAGTTTAAGAAGTTTCATCTACATGATGTAGTGGTACGTACACTACTACAAGAAGGGTCTTTTAAGACGCTGATTTAAGGTCGGTTGATCAAAAATCGTCTTAGAAAGAAACGTGATGGCATTTTTGTAAATAAATACGATAATTCTAAGACGATTCCGCTAAAACCGTCTTAGAAAGCTCCATTCCAAGACGGATTTTTCAAAACCGTCTTAGAAGCCTTTACGCTATTTTAAAATGTCTCCCGCTTCTTTCACATTTTGATTTTAGGGTTCCCTCTTCTCTCTCACACCTTTAGGATCCATCTGTTACTCCCTCTCTCCCCCGACCTCTCATTCGCCCTCGCCTCCGCCTCTTCCTCCTCCACGCCTCCCTTGCCTTTGCCCGTGCCTCGCTCTGAACCTCAGCCATCGAGGCCAAATGCCTCTCCGTCTCCGCCTCACTCTCCTACCTCTCCGCCCTCCTCTACCTCCTCCTCTCCGCACTCCCCCGGTTGTTCCCCGCCGACACCGCTCTCTCCGCCGCAACCATCGGCCGCACTCACTCTTGTTCTCAAGGGATTCAATTCTCTCTGCACTCACTTCTAGGGTTTTCTCAGCGCTATCAGGTTTCTTTTTCGTTTTCGGTTATCCATTTCCTTAATTTCTTTCCTTTTGGTTTTTGCTGGCTGATGTTTTCACCTAATCGGTTTCCATTGATTTTGCGTTCTTCACTCTTCCATTTCTAAAATCGGTGTTTTTTCTTTTTGTGTTTCTTTCTCCTTTTCGAGTTATCCGATTGAATGCGTGTTTCTGGAATCCGTTCGTCACACCTTTACAGCGTGTTAGGTTTTGATTATTTAGCGTGAAACAATAATTTTTTTAAAGATGCCTAGAACACATAATAAGCTAATTCAAAGGCACTCGCGTAGTTGCGTTACTCGTTCAGGATTTGATAATGTTGTTTTGAAGGAGCGTAAGATTTTTGCACATTCACAATTGAGGTTCTGATTTTTGGTTATATTAAGTCAGGTTGTACATTTTGTTTCGTTTTACTATTCAACTGTTCAATTAGCAAGGTTCTCTTGCGTTTTTTCTTTTGAACTTATTTTTCCTTTTTATTTTGGATTATTGATACTGATATATAGCATTTTCGAGTTTGGGACTCTTCCCTGGTAGAAACTAATAGTGTTGATGCTGTAGGTTCTTTTATATGCTTGAAATTTTAAATATCATAGCATTTTATATAATGATTTATGTGTGCATCTAACAAAATCCCTAGAAGTGTATTTTGTGACTCTGCTTCTTCATGCCCCAAAGGTAGTGTATTACTCTGCTTCTCCATTTTTCTGTTGAAATGCATGACAGCAAGGATTTGAGATGGTAACTTCTTGGGTAGATCTTAAGTACACACTTGTTTTCTAGCCAATTGTCACTACATATCATGGACTTTTCCATCTGAGAGTTCCTCCTAGTATACTTTATTCTTGGTGGACGATAGAGAAGGTGGACAGGCCTTTCTAATGTTAATAGATGTCATGTCTATATGTGCCATGCATTATTTTGTGCAGTTATTGTATTAAGCATATATATATATATATATATATATATATATATAATATTCCTGCAATGATACCATTCTTCATTATTTTGTTGATGGGTGCTTTGCCTTCTACTGGTGGTGCTATTTTTTGTTGTTTGCTGGCTTAGCTTATTGTGGAATTGTAACGTTGGAGGTTTGTTAGAGATTTCAATTTCAATATATTCTAGAATAGAAAACGTAATTGCCATACAATGCTACAAGTCAAATTCATAAAGAAGGTTAATATAACTTTGAAGTTAAATAAAGGCCTAATTAACAATAGAAATACTTCACAAATTCAATGGTGTAATAACAGAGGTTCTAGGATTTTGCCAACTTGAGTTTTAATGAAACACTTCAACAATTCAATAAAAGTTGCTCTATGTTTGGTGTGACTGGATCAAATGGTATTTTACTTGATATAGAAAAAATATATGTCACTCATAAAGTACATATGGCAGAATAAAAGGTAAGGTTGAAAATTCATTATCTTAACTACAATTTGTTTTGGGGCATTGGCATATCTTGTATTTTGTTGCTATAGTTCATCAATCTACATTTAAAGGGTTCTAATTGTAACTCACAGGTCAAAAGTGCATATTGTTTTTGCTGGGAAGAGAATAGAAAATTAAGCAGCTTCAGAAAATGGGAGAGGGATCTGCGGAACTTGAGGCTATTGTAAAGGAAGCTGTTGATCTGGTATGTGAAACAAATAATAGAAAATTAAAATGTCCTAAGTATTATTTATTTATTTATGGCATAGTCTGTCTATCTAGAGTTTATTTTTTCCTCCTCCATTTTGGAGTTAAAAACATATTCTAGTTTCTTGCATGCAAATTCTCACAGTTATTTAGCTTTTGTTAAAAAAAAGTGTTTGAATTTCTTCTTGCTAACTTGGAAAAGAAAATAGTCTATCTACATGGAAGCACTAGTGAGAAGAGTAGATTGTATAGTTTTTTGTTCTGCGAAAAGGAAGAGAGGAAGACCGAGAAGAATAATATGTCTAAGGAGTTTTAACCAAGTCCAGTGGTACTATGTGATCTATGTACCTGACCTCATTATATGCTCACCATGTCTTAATTAAATGCTAATATAAACCATGCCTAGTCTCAATATATAACAATAGTTACTAAACTATTTTAAGAGAAAAAAAGATAGTTACTAATGATTTAAGAAATTTTGATTAAGGAGGAACTTTCAGCCTAATGTCCATCTTAAAGATGTTTCCTTCTTTTTTGGAAATTTTATAGGGCATTCTTTTAGAATATTTGAAGTATAACAATATCTTTATATTTATTTATATAGGATCATGAACATGACTTGTAAAAAAAAAAAAAAGAAATATAACTCATAAAATGTAAAAGAAAATTAAAATATGAGAGATAGAGGTGGATTGAGAAGTCAATTCATTATATATCATGTATGGATGAAAAAAAGGTACGCTAAAATTCAAGAGGTTAACGACATATATTTGGTTTACTTTCTTGTTTTTGGTATTATATTCTCTAAAATAATTTTATGCTGCCCACTAATTATTTTTCACCTAAAATTTATTTTTAAAACAAGTGTTTTAAGAGTGAAAAATAGAAAAAACAACTAAACATGTTTTCTCATTTTCTTTTGTAATTTTTTTTGTTTGACGGGCTCTGATACAGAGAAATACAAAACAGGAGAACCTGAACTTTAATCTCATATAAATACATAATAAGAGAAGGGTGGGGAATTTTTAAGTATAGTTAAGCTAAGCATCAGACTCACAAATATAATTTTATAGTGTTTCGACCTTAAATCCGTGGACATTGTTATAATTACTTTATTCGAGATATTATTTGTAAGTCTAATATCATTACTGTTTAATGTATTAGTAGGTACTTGTGAGAATTTTTAATTAAGTCCCTAAATTAAAAATATATATAACTAGGTGCTTGAAGTTAAAAAAGGTTTACAGTTGGATGTTTGAGGTTAGTTCATGGCGGCTTGAAACCAAAAGAAGAAATGCTTAATTCAATTTTGGGTTTCTTAAGTATCATAATCATATGATTTTAGTTTTCTATGTTTTTACTATATATTAATAATTGGATCCCTATGCAATTTTAATCTCCAAGTTCTAATTGCGCTAATTGGATTCCCATATAAATTTAGTCTCCAAGTTCCCATTGCCACAATTGTTTCATCATGTATCGCAATTGTAGTAATTTAGTTCTAAGTATATATTTTATTTCATATATGCTAACAAGAATGATGTTGGTTTATTAAATAGAGTCACTAAAATTGAATAATTGTGATATATGAGAGACCTAATTAGTTGACAAAATTAAAATTTAGAGGACTAAAATTATATATTTGCTATATGTGAAGAACCCAAATAAAACAATTAGAATCCAAAAGACTATAATCACACTATTACATGGGTAAAAATTGGTTCTAAGTGGTATCCAAACACGGAAGAAGTATTCTTATTATTGTTTTTAATCAAAGTTTTTTTTATTATTATTTTGATATTTCTTGTAACAAATTAACGATTTAAAAAAAAGAATTATAGAAAAAATTTTCTATAGACAGGCATATATTTCTACTAGTATTGGATGGTACAGAACAAGATGGGCCTAGATTAATTTGACAGGGGCGTATATACAGTACTCATGTAATATCCGTAACTAACAAAAAAAGAGAATAAGTAATTCAGCAGAATCCTCTTCCTCTTGATTGATAGAGTTCGAGCCTGCTCTTGGCTTCTGGTAAGAGTGGTTCGATGGAGGGTTCGTCTATGAGATGTGCCTGCTTGGTGTGAATGAATGTTTTCCGTTTCAAGTACATTCATCTCCATGTGAAATATTGTTAGGATAATGGTCAGTGACATCACATAATTGTTACAGGTTCTAACATCTATTGGGAATTTCTGCATCTGTTCAATTGTCGTTGGTATGATTATTGAAATCATTATAATAAATTCATTGCCATAACTTTGTTTTGGGTAGTGGAATGAAAGTGTTTTCTATTTTCAGACACAAGGTTTGATATGATTTCCTAGTATTTGTAGAATGTAATTTCCATTAACTTGTTTCTAACCAATTTGAACCTTTAGGCTGACAAAGCCATTGCAGAAATTTCGACTATTATAGTCCTCTATACCTTTCTTTAAATGGGTATGTACTGAGTTGTGGGGATGTTATTGCATCATCACTTTCCTTTTTTATGAAATTTGATTAACATTAAGTTGAAAAACTTCCAGGCACTAGGTCACTTGATTTTTCCTGCTCAATTTACATGTTACTCGAATGAAGCAGGAGCATGACAAGAGGCAAGCAAGCCTCGAAGCTGAACACAACGAACAGCTAAAGCGTACCCAACTGCAAGCTGAAAATGAATTGAGAGAGGTGCCACACACGTATGTTTGTTAAAGCCAAAATTTGTATACAAACTTATTCACCTGAATATCTTAATTGTATGTAGAAAACAATGTTTATGAGGAATGATCATGAAAAGGAAAAGGTTTACCTCCCTGTTGGATGCTGGCTATAGTTTTATCTTGATACTTGGTGGAGTGCAAGAAGCATTTCTCATGGAGCATGGTTGTGAGGTAAATTGTTTTTCAGTCTCGTGGAGCATTTTAGATATAATATAAGATTATGACTGATGTCAAGTTGGAGCTATATGTTGGTATAGGCTTTTTTCCTTGCTATGCTAGTGCTTTGGCCGAATTACCATTAGACTACCATATGTTTGATAGTCATAACACTTTGGTTTCTTCCCACTCTGATATTTCGTGTCTAATTTTTATATCTAGTTTAGATAGGAAAGTGGGAAAATGCATTCTTTTAATTCATAAACTTTAAATTTTTTTTATTTATAATCTCCATAAATTGACCCTCACAAAGACCAAAATTAAAACTGCAAATTTATAAAGCCTAAAAATTAACAAAATATCTCAAAGGCACAAAAATTAAAAAACATAAATTTACAATAAAATAAACAATGTTTTTTTTTCTATTCGCAGAAAGATTGTTAGCCTCAGACATGTGTGTTTTCAATTGTTAATGTACCGAAGATGCAAACTTACTATGAAGTTTTGCTGCGGGACTCCTGTTACTATAAATTTCAATCCGTAGATTGTATAACGAGATAAAAAGGTTTGACCTCTTGCAGCATAGGTTGTTCCTATAATTATAAGGTTATGCTGGCAGTGATCTTTATGATTACAAGGTTATCTTCTACAGTTTTATTTCCTCTGTTAAAGATTTATATTAAGCTCTTTTGTGAGTCGTAGTGTTATTTTCTTTTCCCTCTATCCTCCTAAACTCTTCTCTGTGGTCCTGCAGGCATTTGGAGGTGACGATTCTGATGTTGGATCCTCCAGTAGTAACCATGCTAAGACTGAAAATGCTAATCTGAATGTTGTTTCATATACCCCACTGTCTGAGGATCAAAACAAGCAAAGAAAGGGCAGTGAAAACCTAGTTGATGAAAATGATACTTCGAATTTTATCTTCTATGGACCCCAACAACCATTTACCCATGCCAATGATTGAATCACGTTCTGGAAAGCAAACAAGTAAAGCTAGTAGCACTAGTTTCAGTTCTAAGCGGACGACATTTTGGGGAAGGAGCAATGTGAGTTGTTATTTTTTGACCCTTTACTGCCTAACAACTTTGTAGGATATCTAAACTCACATTGTGAATATATAATTTGAGTTGTTATAGGAATCACAATCACACAAATAACCATTTGTAGGGCAATGATACATTTATTTGACACCGACAATATACTTGCAATAAGCTAGCCATTAAAATATGCAGACTTAATATGCTATCAGTGGATTGTGATTCTTGATAGAATTCCGAGTTATTCTTCAATGCCTTTTTATAGACTTTTTGGATAGGTCAATTGATATTACAAAATATGTTGCTATTTTTTTTAAGTCAAGTGAAATTACAACATATGTTGCTTACATATAATATATAAATATAATTCCTGGTCTTATTACTGCATTTCTGTACTCAATTACATCTCTGCTCTGTTGCATTCCTTGTGATGTTTCTGTTATGCAGCATAGTGTCTGGCTTAATGATGCTTTTGATAGAGCAAGGCAATTGTATGTGTCATATTACCGGTCCATCCCTAAGAGCTTGGAATGCTCAACTGCTCATAAACTCATGGTAGCAATGTCGGATGGAGATGAGCGGTTTATTGAACCTACACCAAAATCACTGGAAAAATTAATCCTGTAATCTGTTAAGGATGTTGTAATGAATCAAAATTTTATAGGCAGAAATTTTAGACACCATGTTCAACTCTAGGCAGTATATATCTTATTTTGTAGACTTTTTTTTAACCATTGTAATTAGCATCACAAAATGTTAGTGAAACTTTGAGATTAATCTTGTTAATGAAATGATATTTATTTTTATATTACTTCGTATGGTTCATTAAGATTGATCATATCATCGCAGCTATTACTATGTACGCGTAAAAAAAATTGAAAAAAAAAAACCACGAAACTACGTCGGTTGTCAAAAGAACCGTCTTAGAAAGACATATTCTAAGACGATTATTAGGCTGAGAACCGTCTTAGAATTTTTCCTACACTAGGTTTTTGTAGGTAATAATAATCATTTTGAGTTTTACCTACACTAATCGACCATAGACACAAGTTTTTTGGAGTTATACCTACATAAAATAATTGTAGGTAGAAGTCATTTTTAGTTTTAATGCATTTACCTATACCAAATAATGGTAGGTACAAATTGTTAAGTTTTACCTACTTTAATTAGTTGTAGGTAGAAGTATTTTTTAATTTTACCTACACTAATTTATGTTCGTAGGTAAAAAGAGACCGTATGTATAGTTGATTTTTCTTGTAGTGATGTTAGAAAACATTGAAGACTTGGAAAGTTTGGGGGTGTTTAATACCACCTTTAGGGATCTTGTTTCTTCAATCAATGGATTAATACGATAACTCATGACTGAAAATTCACCTTCTTGTGGTACCTATTAACCAATGAAAAAGTAATTAGTCAAGGGACTCAAAAGTACAACATGCTTATGGTGGAAATTCACCTTCATTTTTTATCACAATAACATTTCACTCACTGAGAAAGCAACATAAAAATCAAACGAAAAAAACAGCAGGGCAAATTGGAAGCATAACCAATTTTATGGCAGTTAGTGCTCCTAAATAAAATAGACAATAACAAATAAGTGAATTGTAATTCATATCTTACACAAGCCACTACCATAAATAGTCCAATGGAGAATAAAGAATCACCAGTACTTTTTCTGCATTTGTATCAATTTAGACTCTAGTCTTGATAAAACTAATGTACGCTCAAAGCCCTGCTTATCATGGGCAGGTTCAACAAAATTGGCTTCCAACACACCCGTAACCTGTTGAAATTGTTAAAATTGAGAACTAATTGAAGAGAATATGAATATAAAAGTTGAAAAATGAGAACCATAACAATGGAAAAATTGTAAGCATCAAACAACCACCCAACTACAAGCCTAAATAAACTTAGGTAAATGATTGGCACAAGAATTTGAACAAATAGGTGGAATGCATAAACTTTCATGAAAAATAGAGAAAAAAATTTAACAAAAGTCAAATACATGGTTTAACAAACATTCTCATACATTAAGGAAGATATCCACAATATCAATAAACTGCTTCACAATGAATCTTATATTCAAAAAGATTTTTTTTAAGGACAAAGATGTTTCTCAAGCACTCTTCATTTTTATTTGAGCCACAATGGGAAATAAAGCAACAAAAACACATACCTTTTGGGAAATAGTCAGCTACAGGGAAAAATTATGGTACACTAAACAACTGAGATAGGGTGTGAAGGAAAAAGAGTTGGTGAGAATCCAGATTAACTCAGTGCAAAAATCTTTAAAACTCAGTGCACTTCAAATCAAGCATGAATGCATAATAACGTTCTTACTTTACATTAGCTTTTTTTGTCCATGTTTAACTTATATCCCGAAAAAAGTGATCTAAATATTTCAAGAGCTTTAAACTACATTTTCATTTTCTATTTATTAGAAAATTACTTATCTCATTTAAGCAACCAAAAAAAAATGAAACAAACACCATGTTAGCAGATACATAACTAATAGAGAATCGAAAAAAATCTTACATAAGCAATATTTCTTACAAATGGTTCATCATCACTTGTTACCCTCTCTATTGTTGCTTCTGGGTTTTCAGGGTCACTGCCCTTCATTGCTGGCAAGTCAAGTGGTGATGGTAGATAATCCACTACGGCATCAAGCAATGGTTGAATCTTTTTTCATCATGGTTTTTTTACTAATCGTCTTCTAATTTAAGAAGAATTTTGTATACCTTGTTATTATTCACTATAGAGTTGTTGCTTCATGCTGATATATATCCAATTTGATATATTATTAAATTTAATTTTATTTAACTAAGAACTGAAAATAATTTAACACATATGGCTAGAAGCTAATAAGTTGAATCAATGTAAATGATCATAGAGAGGGGTTAACATATCATGAAATTTATGTTTAAGATGTTATTATAAGTGGGTAAGTTGGTTCAGAACCTAAGATGCATATCCTACATTGCTTTTGAAATATTTCACAAAGAAAGTAACATAGCAATAGCAAATAAATGAGGGAAGGGAAAACAAAAAAAACAGATACAGTGAAGTTAATTAAAAAATCCAATTTATTCCAAACAATACTGCATAGTTTTAACATTCCTTAGAGCAACACTTGCTCATTGGAAAGTTGCATGTGAGATTGGAACAAGTTTTAACAAAAGTCACTACAATAAAAAGGTTGTGAGGGCAAGAGTGTTCTACCATGGATATGAAGTAGCAATTGCACTACTACGAATAAGGCATTTAAAGACGCGCTATCAAAGACGGTTGGAGCATAACCGTCTTAGTTAGTGAGGCGGTGACAATTTCGTAAATAAATTAACATTTACGAAGACGATTATTGAATAACCGTCTTAGATACTGTAAAACAAAAACGGGTTAAAGTGAGAACCGTCTTTGTTTCTGGGCACTACTGCAATTAGGACGCACATTTAAAGCCGGTTATAAAGAACCATTCTTGCTTATTTTTAAATAGTAATGGAAAAATTTTAAATAATTTATATATTTTCTCCCCCGCGTCCCTCCCTCTCCTCTCGTCCTCATATTCAACCCTAACCCCAAACCCCTTCCCTCTACGACTCCCATTCCCTCCTCTCCTCCCTCACCCCCAACGACCCTCATCATTTATTTTGCAGGGAATCCGAAAGAAAGCCAGGAATCCGACAGCCTCTAGAGGATAAAGCGAACCTTGGCAGAGGCCACACACCTCACGAGCTCGTCTTCATCGCGCCGTGCCGCCGTCCATTGAAGCCTCGCGACCTCCGTTCAAGCCGTAACTCCTTCGAAGGGTCGTGTTCGACCTTGTTCACGTGCCGCGCGTTGCGTCATCCAGGGAGGCTTCGTCTTCAACATGCGTCGCGTCGCCGCCGTCCAGGAAGCCTTCGTCTTCAACCTTCGCCGCGCCGCCGCAGTCCAAGCATGAAGCCTCAAAGGTTTGCGTCTTTTTATCCAAGCCCAACGGTGGCAGAGGCGGCGGCGAGTTCCTCTCCTCCTCCGTCGGCCGTTGGCAGAACCGCGGCTCCAACCCCGATTGCGCCCTCATCCGCGCCTCATCGCCACCATCTCCGACAGGTCCGTTCCTCACCTAGGGTTACAATCCAGATTGGATTGAAACAATACAAAAAAATTGAAAAGAAAAAAATTGTGATGGGAATGATGATGATGATGATTGCGGCTTTGTTAATTGATGTGGACTAACTAATGCGGATTTGCGAGATATTTTTTTAAAAAAAGGATTAGTGTTATTTTTTGATGCGGTCTTTTACGTTTTTCTTTTTATTTTTTTTATTTTTTTTGTGAAATGTGATTGTTTGTAATGTTTATGATTGAGGGATTGGTGATGGTTTTTCAGCTTGGGACTCGTTGCGACCATCAAGGTATGTCTCGTTCCTGTTTAAGACTTCTTTTTTCTTAGGAATGTCTTGTTCTTGTTCTTAGGTCTTGTTCCTGTTTAGGACTTTTTTTTCTTCTTTTGTTTTTTGTTTTACTTTTTCTTAGGAATATCTTGTTTAGGACAGTTTTGTTTTGCTTTCTTTAGCCTCTCTTGTTGTTTTTGGGTTGTTATTACTACTACTACTACCACATAAGGTTCTTGAAACTGCGTATTTGTTTGTGTCTAATGTGTATAACGATTATTGTGGGTGAGGTTTGAACCTTCAAGTGCAAAGCTTGTTGAAGTTGTGTTGTGCGCCATTTGGGTGTGCAGATGGATATGGGGGTTTAATTTGTGGGAGCTTGTGTCTTGTGAGTTTTTTATGAGAAGCAAAAGGAATAATATATATAATTCCATGAACATGCACAAAACGTGTTCGATGGAAGGCACAGGAATATCTCAGTTACAAAATCCACCTAAATAGGGCAACTTTAGAGGGGAAACGAATTGGTAGAAAAATGTATCACCCGCAACAGAGGAGACGGAATGGTTGACAGGGTAGTAGTTAAGAATAGGATGGATTTGGATCCAATTATCAATTGAACTGCTATTACTCTGTGCTTGTGATGAATTCTTATTAGTGTAACTGTAAATTCGGTGCAAACATTTGTTTTCTTCTCTCTTTCTAAGTTTGATACTTGATTGGTTGGTACTATTGGGTATTAGGTGCAGCTTTTGGTTGGATTCTTATGTTTCAGAATCACCCTTGTTAATTTCAATTTGCTTTGTTTTTATCCTATGTGCAACTTCATATTTACTCTTATTAGTTCATTGGAGTAATTATAAGAAGGGAAAGATCTATATGATCAGGCATAAGAATAAGATATATTCATGCGATTAAGATATCACAACAATTACATATTAATAAAGAAACTTCATTTCTCTTTATGACTTGGACCTTTTATAAGTCATAAAATCAACCTTGTTTGTTCTGGTCTACAGAAAATTGAGGTTTGTTTCCTATGAAGATTGCATCCTCTTCTGTATATATCATTGACAATGGGTAAATTTAGGTGCTATTTTCAACTTTCATGTCGCAAGCAAGTTGGTTTGACTATAGTTTGCATTCACCATCCAATAATAAGTCACTAGATTCAGTCAGAATTATTGTTTGTCACTGTACAATTTCAATCAACTTGTTTTTATTCTTTCTTTTGAGACCCTTGATTTTTCAATTTATAATTTACTTTTTCTGCTAAACTATAGGACTTTAAAAAATGATTTTTCTTTTTCTTTTTCTTTTGGATTTTGTGATGCGCAGGTTGCTCAGGTTCTGTTGACTCTGCCTTACTCATTTTCTCAGCTGGGAATGCTTTCAGGCATCATATTACAAGTGTTCTATGGCTTGCTTGGGAGTTATACTGCTTATTTAATTAGCATTTTGTAAATTAAGTACAAAAGCCGGAAAGAGAAAGAGAATGTCACCTTCAAAAACCATGTTATACTCTGCTTTCCTTCATTTATGTAGTTATATATAACATTAAATCTATATATTGTGTTAAAAAAATAGATTAATATGGTCTTGTTTGCTAGGGATTGGGCAACTAGCACTACTGGGATTTATACTACAAAGTCTGCATATTTGTGCTATGTTTTAATGTACTTTTTAAAAGGAAGGTATGTCTCATGCAACTGATATTAATTTTGATTTCATAAAAATGTTTGTGAGTATTAGTTGATCAGGATTTCCAGCTATGTATTTCACTACTTGGTTCTTGCATTTTTTAGCATTCTTTGACAGGGTCTGCAAGCTATGAACAAAAAGCATTGACAGGTTCTTTTTTGGCCAATCTTGCATTTTTTAGCCTTCATGCGACCAGTTATTATAAAGATAGGAAGGTTCTTTTTTGGTTAAAATTGAAAGGGCGCACACCAAATGTTTTCGGTATATATATAGAAAAAAAAAACAATTTAACATTTTGGGTTGTTTTAGCCACATTAAAACTGAATATAATTAAAAACATAAAAGACTAAAAATTTATTTTAACATAATATAGTTACCTTAAAAATTGTATCAGAGATTATTTTCCATTGATTAAAAGCATTGACAGTCCAGTAATTATAGGTCTGCTATTCCCATGCAGCTCTTTACATTTGGGAGACCAAAGGAAGAGCATGTGAGGTCTGAATATTCTATTGGGTGTTTAATGTCCTTTCTTTTTGGTTTTGTGTGTACATGAGAATTGAACTCAGAACTTAGGCTTCTAGCCTTCTACCCCTAATCCATACCTCTCTCACTCTCTATCATGCAATGCTTGTAGACATATATTGATTAATGTTTATGTAGTATTCAACAATTATGGGGTCTTTAGACGTTGATAATTCTCATTGCATTGTTTATATTGCATATGAAAAAATATCTAGCAAATGCTTCTGACTAGCTTGTTTCCATCATCGCATATTTGGTTTTGCTCTTGTAGATTGTAATAACTATGATAAACCATGCACTTGGAGCATCTAGAGTTAAGGAGAAAGTGAAACAACTTATCAAGGATGCCCAAGAGAAGAAGTTTATGCTAAACCTGATTACACAATGATTGATTCATTTGAAAAAAAAAAGTGATCCAGGTACATAATTTGGATTGCTTTTCAATTGAACATGGAAGTTTGCCTCCTAAGATTGATGCGAGGAATAAGACTGACGAGCCAGAGCCAGCTTTGCCAGGTATGAGATAAAAAGTCTTGTCATGTAGTTGGAATCCTTAAGGATGGTTTTCCATTTCATCATATCCAGCTTCCAGTTGGTAGTATGTTCTTTTATTGAATATGAGATAAAAATTGCCAAAACCACTACCAGTCATAATGAATGGAGATGACAATTTTGAACTCAAAACCATTTTGTCATAAAGGCTCTAATATCATGTGAAAAACCAACTCTCATAAAAGTTTCAAGTTTTTTGGCAAAGGCACAGGAGTTACTTTTCAAATCTAACAAATACAGAGTTGACATCATGCTTGAATTCTTCTGGAAAAGTAATTTTAGCATTCTTAAAATGATATTATGCACACCATTCTTGTTTATCATGTTCAATTATTTACTATACAAAGCCTAAAGTTTTGGCCGATGGAAGACACCGATTTCTAGATAGCAAGGTACATAATTTACTTTTCATATTTTTGGTCAATTAAAAAAATACTCCACTAAACAAGAATGGAGGAGGTAATCACATACATCAATGCAGCAGGCAGCAGGTAGCAGACACCCCCCACTCTCCAACTTATAAATAGCCTTACTTAGCATTCCTTGAAGTTATATACTTTGTTTTTGAATTGTAGATCAGATTGAGATTATGGCAGTGCAACCTGAATTTGAGCATCCCAGGAGAGCCTATGGATGGGCAGCTAGGGA
>PYAF01006319.1:623587-636091 GCA_007407185.1 Glycine tomentella
TTAATTAATTTCTTTTTCATAGGATTAAATATGGGAAGTTTTGTTATGCATAGTAATCCAACTTAGCTTGTAAGATTGTCTCTAATGAAAAATAATTTTTAGAGGATAATGGAGAATATACTTATGATCTTTTAAAAAAAGGGTTAAAACAAATATTTAAGAATTACTAATTATTTAAACAATTAGTTATATGGTGACTATATTTTTTAGTAGAGTTATATATATTAACATAGATTTAAATGATAAATTATTGTACTAATGTGATATAAGACCAATGATTGGCCGTCTCACTTTAAATCATCACTCATTAGGTTGTAGAGGCCTGAACTAATATGCAATACACTAGAAACTGGCAATGACATACACAAGCAGCATTTGGATTTAGATGTGTTGGGGTTTTCCAGAAAGATAGACTGAGCAATTTATCAGTCTTTATGTGAAAGAATCCATGTAATTCTTCCTGAATTATATTAACACTACATTGCCCTACTTTTTAATCTCATCTCTTGCTTCTTTTTTTAAAATTTCAGTTATGCATTATGGGGTTGCTGTAAAATTTTGCAAATTATTAAATGTTATATCAAATATCAAGCAATTGTTATTTTTTATTAATGTATTAGCTTTCACATTTAATGATTCTTTTTACAGTGTATTTATTATGAATAGTAAAATCATAAAAAAAATGTTTCCATAAAAAATTAAAAAAATTAGCAATCTAAGACGGTTCCTGTCTCAGCCGTCTTGGTATGGTCCGCTTTCTAAGACGGTTCCCTCAGCACCCGTCTTAGAAACTCCAAAAATAAAATAAAAAAAAGGATTCAAAGACGGTCTCTTCCCCTGACCGTCTTTGTATGTAACCTTTCTAAGACGGTCCCATCAGAACCCGTCTTAGAAACTCCAAAAAATTAAAAAAACAAAAAAAAGGATTCAAAGACGATCTCTTCCCCGACCGTCTTCGTATGTAACCTTTCTAAGACGGTCCCATCAGAACCCGTCTTAGAAACTCCAAAAATTAAAAAAAACAAAAAAAAGGATTCAAAGACGGTCTCTTCCCATGACCGTCTTCGTATGTAACCTTTCTAAGACGGTCCCATCAGAACCCGTCTTAGAAACTCCAAAAAATTTTTAAAAAAAAACAAAAAAAAGGATTCAAAGACGGTCTCTTCTCTTGACTGTCTTTGTATGTTCCCCTTTCTAAGACGGTTCTCTCAGCACCCGTCTTAGAAACTCCAAAAAAAAATTGAAAAAAACAAAAAAAAAAGGATTCAAAGACGGTCTAAGAACCGTCTTAGAAAGTCTCCACTTTCAAAGACGTGCGTATCAAGGACGGGTGCAGAACCGTCTTTGAAAGCCTCCTGGAACCGTCTTTGAATCCCCTTTATGTAGTAGTGTTGGTAGAATTAATGAGTAAAAGGAGGATAAGTCACCAAGAGATCAAGATGGGCATGGCACTCACATAGAAGCTATAGTTGGAGCCTCTCCTGTGCATGGAGCTAACCTTCTAGGTTAGCTAATGCCATAGCCAGAGGAATGGCACCACATGCAAGGATTGCAGCCTACAAAGTGTGTCAGGTTGGTGGCTGCTTCAGTTCATATATTGTGTGAGCTATTGATAAAGTTGTGGTGATTGAGTGAATGTTGTTCCCGTCGCTTTGGGTGGTGGAGTCTCCTCTTATTAGCAAAAAGGTGGTGGTGGTATGGTATGAGTCCATGCAAAATTCTTAACCCAAAGAATAAAGTTCAAAAAAATAAGATAATTTGTGTTTTACAATTTTGAGAGGATACCAAACTGAGTATTAAAAGGTGTTGGAATGGTATGAGCCCCACACATCAAAAGAGAACAATATTTTCAATCCAAATGATGGGTTACTTGGCTACTTCAAACACAGGTGTAAATTTAATTCAAACACATCACTTGCAAACCACAAATGAGACTAACACAACTAAAAAAAACACAATATCATTCACAAATGATAATTTATTTTTCAAGGAATATTAGAAAAAAATTCTAGAAGGCAACAATGTTATATGACATGCAATGAAACAAACAAAAATTAAAACATTAAGTTTAGAAGTTTAAAAATGAAAATATTATGCCAACTTAAATTGACAATATGACATTATAATAGCAACACAAGATACAAAAATGAATTATAGAATCATTATTTCAAGCAGGACAAAAAATCAAAAATATTTTACTTATAAATTGTTCTGCTTAATAAAACAAAAAATCATGAGGACAAGAAGACCATACATAACAGATTGCATGTTTCTCCTTTGTCACATCCTTGCACTAACTTTCCCCGATTAAGCCAAGGCACAAAAAGACAATACACATCTAATCTTTAAAACAATGAAATATGTATTTTGGTGTGATGACAGTTAGCGAAATGGATCTTTGCTAAACACAAAACTCACATAATACACACACTGCACACATAGATATGATCAAATACCAGTTTCTGTGATAATTTTCTTGTTAATTTGGCAGCGGAAATGATTTCACCAACTGTTCCATCTACACCAAAAGGAAATGTTATAAGCAATACCATCTCAGTATCGTTAAATATTTTCATGTATTAGCAATACCTGAATGTTGCAAGTTCTTTGTTTTGGTCACGGAGAAAGTCTTGTTTTTGCCTATGCCTAACATAATAATGAAGATATTAGGATATATTTATCCAAAATAAACCGTGTTGTAAATGAACAAATTATTATATAAATGAAGAGGATGCTTACTTGTTCATGCAACTCAATAAGTTGCCTAATAGCGTTAGAAACCAAAAAAATAGAATAAATTGCATAAAGCAGACAAAATAAGAACCTAGGAAAAATCTTCGTGCAAGATTGTTAGTCTACAGCAAGTCAGAAACCAAAAAAAATAAATTGGTTGGTTCCAATGCCCGATTAAGACTTCTATGAAATCACAGCCACCACCATCCTTCATGTTCATCATAAAACTCCATCATTAACTCAAACAAACAAAAAAGAGGTTAGTACTTAATAGAACGATTTATTTCTCCAGTGAAGGTATAATTGTTAAGAGCAAAAATCCCCAAAACAATCTTTAAGTGTTCATTAAATGTATACTACATAATTCCCATGTTTGGCACTGATTTATGGGGACATATGAGTAGCCTTTAAGGCTGAGATATATACCATATTACTTTTAAATAAGTAAGCTGGGCTAGAACATAACAATCATGCAAAGATGTAACCAGCATGATGAAAACAGAGTAGGCCTGGGATAAAAAATGAAATTAATTACATAACATATCAAAGTGAGGTAAGTTATATTTAATCACTTTGATGCAAAATTCATAAATCAGAACATTTAGGGAGAAGAAGTTAATAGTTGGAACACCATTGACTAACCTCTTCACCTAACACGTTACCTTTAGGATATCATATTGTTTCAAACCATAGTGAAACTGAACATATTGTTGTCTCAATTGAGTTGAAAGCAACATGAATGGAATTTAATTGGCTTAACATTCAAGAAAATAAATTCATAGAGCAAGAATCAAGCATGTATTTACTGTGCTTTAAAAGGAGCTTTTTCTCTACTCCATGGAACTATTATTTATTACGGATACCCAAGATTGTATTTTAATCAACCTAGTATGCATCTATCATAATCCCAAGTTCAACTAACAACCTAATCCATCACCCTTCTAAAAAGAATGGGAATTCCAAAATAACATTATTGGATTCAACTATCAAATGTTACATCACAAATTCCCTAGTCTTTGCTACCAATATCATGTGTTGTATGAACCAATGTGTAAAAACAGAATAAGGAATACAAAAAAAGAGCAAACCTTGTTGTCCATAAGCTGCCGCACCAACACCATGCTGAGCCACAACAGAAGAATTAGATCAGGGAAGCTCAAAAGTGGTCAATGATAACCCATGGACCTAATAATTAGGAAAACATCACTTTCAAACCTCAAATGAGACCAACACAACTAAAATAAACACAATACCTCGTCACCACAAAAAAAAACGCTTGTAAAGAATGATTTGCATAAAACATTAAAAAAAGCCGAAAGGAAATAGTTGCATTTACAGACAACAAAAATTTCCTTGGAGCACCTTGTGGTCTTTTCTTCAGCCATGGATCTCCTCGTTTTCCATGGTAGCACCTCGTGGTAGTGCTCTCCCTCGCCACCACCCTCAATTCCATATGAAGAAAACAAAATACCAAAATAAAAAAATGCAAACAAAACTTACCCAGAACGTGAAAAAAAAAAAGAGAAGAAAAACCAAAGGAAGCTACAGATGAAGAGAGAAGGAAGCAGTATAAGAGAAGGAGAGAAAGAGAATTTGAAATTCAAATTGGAATTTGATATGTGAAATTCAAATTCCAAAATGTTGGAAGGAAGCGTGCGGCAAAATGACGGGATTTATTTTATTTTACAAATTCCCACTTCCTCCTCTGGATTGTGCTTCTGCTTCAGGTTCATTGACTTGCTTATTTGTGTGAATGAAAAAACAAAACTGTGCTAGCTGGACACGTGCACCCAGAGCCTAACACTTGCTGTGAGGATGACAGCTGGTGTACAAACACCTTAAATAGAACTGACACCTTGTGAAACATGTTCATAGATGAGCCATATGGGCCTCCACATTCCAAGAAAACACCTTAAATAGAACTTATGTTGCCATATGGTTTGCATTAATGCTCACAATGTATGATTTGATCAACTAAAATGAGGAAATTGAAAGGGAATCAATCATGTATCTTATGAGTACATGAAATCTTTGTAATATACAGATCCAAAGTAGAAAACTAACTCAATTGAGAAAATGAAAAACTAAGATGTTTCTAATTTTTCAATCTCTTCATTAAAATTCAACTCATATTACTTTTAAATTATGTTTAGATCACTAAAACCAAAAGCAGTTGTTACGGACCTGGATATTAGGAGCAAACTTCTTTACCAACATTAGTAGCATCATGTTTATACAGAATAATCAAGCAAATATAAACTGTATTGGATGTGAAAATAAAACGGTATTTCAGAATAATCAAACACATGCACTAAAAACCCCATATTAAATAAACTCCAACCTTAATTATAGAATTCGAAGGAGATTTTCAGGTAATACCTTTGAAAATAAGCATAAGCATTAAGAAAGAAGTAGAATTATGAAGAAGTGCAACATGTTATGCAATGACCACCTAGGCTCAGAATCACCCAATTTAACCTCACGAGACATCAAACATTTTGATACCTAGAGATAGAACAAAACACAAAACGCATAAAAGGATAATTCTATAATATTTTTAACATTATCTTCAAAGAAAACAAAGAGAGAGATAGAGTTTTAAAATACAGAGAGTTTACTAAAGGAATATGGAACTGTAATGGCATAAACCAAGTTCACACAAATGATAAACCAAGAGCAGAGGTTGCTTCAACACCATCTTATTGGACCATTTTAGTTTCAAGATTCTTGACCTAGCAAGCACAAAACGTTCATATGCAACAAATCATGAGGCTACAATATATAATACATAAATATAAATTACAACAATGATATATGGACAAATCACAAAAACCTTTGTAAATGACAAGTTGTACAAAACTAAGTCTTTATCAGAAAATAAAACACAAGTAACCACATGGTTAGACATAATTAAGATAAATAGCAGCATGACTTTCAATGGCAGAACAATGGTAATATAACAGAAACATTCAACACACAATTTATAGAGGCAATAAGACTTTTAATCACATGTTCATCTTTCCCAAACTCAAATACCATATCCCACAGTATAGTTACAATAAATTAACATATAAAAATAGAAAAATTATATTAGTGGAAACATCAAAGCTGTGTCGTGAGTTACCACTCCACTCTATGCCAAATATAAAGAAAAGTAAACTACAAAGTAAAGTCTCAATTATGGAAATACACCAAACAAAGTTCACAAAGGTAATTCATATATGTTTAACATGACAAGTAGCTTATTTGAGCTAAAATTCCAGCTACTCAAGGTCAAGAACAAACATCTAAATAGCAATGCTAACACGAAAGTTTTGTTTTTTAAAGTTCGCCTCTACGTTTAATTCAACAAACAAAAAAGCCATGACATTTCATATGGACGGTGTAGATTTATATACTCAAATACTTATGGCTCACGAACAGAACATAATAGACCAGCAATAAATGGAACTACAATGTAGGATAGGAAAATCAAATCAAATTATGCCAGCTACAAAATAAACACAGAATATTAAAGGAAAAAAAATTAAAATCACACACCACTACATCCATTTTTTCCTTCCTGTGTAATCACAATCCACAATGCCTCATGCAAAAGAATAAAATAAACATAAATCAAATAACATAGAAAGCTACCCACAATAATATCTCAAACACCCAATTGTTACGACCAAAAATTTTATTTTAAAATACGTGTGTTGTTACCAAAAATAGAAACAATTCCAATATGCGAATATTAAGGAAGGAAAAACGAAAACGCATGTTGTTACAGAATTACAAAGCATGGCATGATAATGGAGAAGGAAAAAAAGTGTATGAACGGAACGAAGAACGAAGAACGAATCTGCGTAGAAAAGAGAGCCGAAAAAATATACATAAAAAAAGATAAAATAAATAAACAAAATATAGAAATAAAAAAAAGAGTAATAATTATTGGTAAAGTTGAGAAGAGAATCTGCACCTTGAAAGAATGGAGAGCGTTTTCTCGAGACAGAGCATGAATGAAAGGCCAAATGGGTTGAACTCGCCCAACAGAACAAAGAAAAGAAGAAGAAACGAAGGAAGCACAGAGAGAGGCAGAAGGAAGTGTAGAAGAGAAAGAGGAAGAAGGGAACATATTTTTTTCAAGAAAGATTGAGATTGAAATTTGAATTTCAAATTTCAAAATTTGTTTCACTTTCGAATGGCGCTTGAACTGATCTGAGGGAGGTGAGGAAGAAAAAATTGAAAACAGCCGAGGAGAGGTGCTGATAAAGAGAGGTGAGGATGAAAATTTTGAATTTGAAATTCGTGCTTACCATCTTCACAGTTTGAAAAGCCTATGATGAGAATAGGTGCAGAGAGTTGTTGAGCAGTGCAGAGAAAAAGTTAACAAAGGTCTCAGCTTATTTTTTCCTGTGTTCAAAACGTTCAATACTACTTAAGCCAAAGCTGAAGAAGCCTGTGTGTGGAAAAGTTGGACACGTGCCAAAGTTGAAGAAGCTTGTTTTTAACATGACACGTGGATAAAAAAGCTCAGGATGGCTGTGGAAATGACACGTCAGCTTTTCCAGCCTTCTTTTATTACAATAGATAGATTACATACATTTCACATCTATTAATGTTTTTTTTTTAAAATTAAATCTAAAGCATCTTATTATTTTTTCACCTATACTTCTATTTAAGAATTGCTTAGATTATTTAATTTAATAATAACTTATGTAATTATAGAATTTATTAAAAAAAAGAGTTAAATATAATTAAATAACAATACTTTACATCCATTAAAAGCATTTCAGTTTGTGTAAATTAACTTTAAATATCAATACATATGGAATGGAAATAATAATATTTTATAATTTTGATTGAATCAAGGGATTTTGTATAAACTTTTAAAAAAGAATTAATTGTGAGACAAACAGTAATTTTTAAAGATATTTTCATGATTTTTTATGAAAAATGTTACATATATTTTTTTAATAATTTTTCAATATATTTGAAATTAAAAATGTGTTATGAAAAATTACAAGGAGGCTTTAGGGATAACTGAGAAATGGTAATTGTTTACTTCAAAACAAATTTTATTTGTTATACTTATTTTTATTTATACTTGTTAAATTATGTTTTATTATGTTATGCAGTATTTTACTAGTCCAAGACCATTATTGAAGGCAATTCGGATTTAGTGGGCAAGATCTTATCTTAGAGTTAGAAATGAAATACTAGGTGATTAAGAGATGAGAAATTGAATAAATAGTTTAATTACAATAGCTTATAGTGTATTGACATTATTGTTTTCTTTGACCATTACAATTCATAGTAATTTTTTATCGTATTGTGGAACTATTTGTCTGGATTAGTCTATTTTTTAATTTTCAGGTTTGGATAATATTAAAAAAATAGACTATATTAAAAAAAACTATAAAAATCAACATCGTTTTTTTATTGGAAATTGATGTTGATTAATGAACACTAACATCAGTTTTCAGTAAAAACTTATGTTGATTCACAAAAACAACATCGATTTTTGCTAGAAACTGATGTCGATGTTCATTAATCAACATCGTTTTTTAATAAAAATTGATGTTGTTTTTCATTAAACAACATCAGTTTTCAGTAAAAATTGATGTTGATTTACAAAAAACAACATCTGTTTATACTAAAACTGATGTTGCTGCTCATTAATCAACATCGCGTTTTAGCAAAAACTGATATTGTTACATAATTCAACATCGATTTTTGGTAAAAATCGATGTTGCTTAATGCATATTGTACATCTTTTTATTTATTTCTTATTAGGCGACATTGGTTTTTCTTAGAAACTGAAGTTGTATATTGTTATTAACATCGATTTTTTAAAACTGATGTTAACGTTGATACTTTTAATATCATTGGTTTCAACATCGTGTAAAAATCCATGTTTAAAAGTTCAAAAAAATTGATGTTAAAAGTTTATTTTTTAGTAGTGAGAAAACAAAATAATCAAATAGGTGTAAGTTATATATAAGTAGTCATATATAATTATTCAATGTAAGATAGGAGTCAATTAAAAAAATTGATCCAACATGAAGTATATCCAATGTTAGTTCAACTAGAAATCAATAATATTTAAACAAGTAAAATTTATTTGAAATAAATTTCGGTTTCAGAACCAATTTTTCAATATGAAATCAAATACACTTATTGTGTATGTGCGTTGATTGCCTTTCCGTCTTTGGCAAACAAAAATAGAAAACAAATGAGAAATGCATGATAATAATTTTGTTTCCGTGAAGAATAACTAGTAGTGATAAGGGGATGAAAGCTACAATGCCATGAGGAAAGGAAATTCTAGCAATGAGTAGACAGAAGAGGATAAACGTAAGTAACAAGTGATGTTAACGTTCTTGCACTTGACCTAATTTGAAAGGTTGATTATTCCCATCTTTATACATAACACATGTGCCATAACATGACCCCCCGTCTTAGTGCCTGTAATGTGGGGTATCCAAATTCACAGAAAAATAATCAAGGAGATATTAATGACAGATCTAAGAAAATTTATTTATGTTTGTATATTTAGTGGTGGAGTTTGGGGGCAGCATCCCAAAATTTTTTTATAAAGAAAATTTAAAGGAACAAACAATTTTAAATCATAGTTTAAAGAAACAAATAAATAGTCATACCAAATTACTGTTTTGGATTGAATATAAAGAATAATGAAATAAGTTTATTGTAACTTTCGATGAAATTTCAAAAGACCATGATGATAAATATAAAAATTAGTTTATATATAAGTATTGAGTTTGAGATATTTGAATATGAACTGTTATAATATAAATTAAAATATTTTTATAAAATACATATAGTTAAAATGTACTTCTCATTTTAATAAAGAACAAGGACTAATGCATGAATTATAAATAAAAATAATTAATAAATATTACAAACTATATAATAAATATTTAAATAATTAACAAATCATGTAAACAAATATTAAAATATATTAAAGTTTATTGAAAAAATTTAAGAGGGACACTGCACCCAGATCCGCCCATGCCCAAAATCAAAGTGACATAATATTCTATTCTAGAGATACAAGCCAAAACCAGGCTGACTCAAACGTGAAAAGTGAAAACTTAATTATTCAATTATTCAAAATATAAAAAGGTTATTCCCCAAAGATAAGCATAAAATTTTCACGAAGATTGCCCAAGGACACAAAACCCACTATTGACCACAGTGAAGCCTCCATCAACCACAAGATTGTGCCCACTAATATATTTAGACTCATCACTTGCCAAGTACAAAGCAGCTTCGGCCACATCATTAGGCACAAGATCAGTACCCTTTAGGTTTGAATAAATCCCGTGAACTCCGTCATCATCAAGCTTAAAAAAATTCTTAGCCAAGGGCGTGGCAACCACGTAGGGTGACACGCAATTAACCCTAACACCCAATGCTCCAAGCTCCACCGCAGTGTTCTTTGTGAGCCCCACCACGGCGTGTTTGGAACTTGTGTATGCATGTGATGCTACACCACCTATGCTTCCGCAAACACTAGCAGTGTTAACTATGCTTCCTCTTCTAGCAGGGATCATTACCCTTGCGGCGTGCTTTGTTCCCAGAAAGACACCAACTAGATTAACGTTGATCACTTCCTCAAACTCCGACTTTGTGTTGTCGAGGATACTGGTTTTGTTCTCACCGACTATGCCAGCGTTGTTGAACATGATATCTAGTTTTCCATACTTGGAAACCGCTGTGTTCACGCAGTTTTCAACGTCCTCTTCCTTTGTAACGTCGCAGTGAACATAGGAAGCGGATTCCAAGTGTTTGCAAACAGAGAGACCCAAATCGTCTTGAATATCAGCAATCACAACGTGTGCTCCGTGCTTAGAGAAGAGTCTTGCAGTGGCCTCACCTATGCCGCTTGCACCACCAGTTATAATCGCCACTTTCCCCTCAAGCCTTGAAAATCAATTGAACGTGACATATGTTAGTTGTGGTCAAATATAAAAAAATTTCTAATAAAAAAGCTCTTAAAAATATTTCTAAATCCAAATAGCCTCTTAGCCTACACTTTAGAAGTAACTCTTGTCGTCAAAAATGTATTTTTAGTCCTAATACTTAACGAGCCTGTGTTTGGATCATCCATGGGACATCCGAAACGGAGGCGGGAGAAGCACTGTGTGTATGTGTAATTAAAAAGAGGTTAAGTTGCAACTTCCTTTACCTTCTTCCAGTAGCTGAGACCAGTGAGACACTTGCCATGTCTGCGTTTTCGGATGGAGAAGTAAGGTATATATGATGCTGACTTTCAACTTGGAAGTGCTCGAGAAAGGATTGATATGCGTTATGAAATCTGATTCTCTGGGCTCTAGCTTTTATAGAGTATAGACTACAACAAGTTTTTGTTATTTTGTTTTTTCATTGGTTGGGGATTGGTAAAAGAAACAGTTACTTTCATTTTGTGATAAAAATATGACGGAATCTATGGTACCCAACTGAACTTCTAAAAAAATGTTATCTAATTATTTTATTGCATGATTTAACGGGTACTCCTTTTAAAATTTAACTTGAGTCATGTCAACAACTCCCCCACTCCAAATATATAATATGGAGCACTTGGGTAGTGCTTCTATTTTTTTTTTTAAAGTAAGTTAATTATATTTATCTTTTTAAATAGGGGGGCGTGAATAGCAAGTGCATTAAAAAAATATAACCCACGCCCAAGGAACAAATTTTACAAATCCTGTTTTCCTGTAATTGCTCAACTATTGCGCGTGTACTGTTCACGGATTACCCACGCATTGTTCACAGAACATTCAGAATTAATCTGGGCCGCTATTTTCTTCTACACCGAAATTCAACGGTTGAAACAAGGTTCCTCACCGGTGGACCACCTAGTTAACTGATCCACCGAATTACCGTAATAATTTTATATTCTATATTTGGTATAGAAAACAATTATGGAGGTACAGGTGCAACTTGCCAACACAAGTTTTTCTTGTCCTACAGCAGACCAAGCTAAGTGGGACGGTCCGATTAGACTTGGAATGAAAGTAACTGTTTTTAGCATCTCCCAGAAAATTATTTTTTATCCAAACACATTACGTACATATTTTTAGACGGAATCTACGGTACGCGAACTTCTATAACGGAGTCTACGGTACGCAACTGAACTTCTTTCGTACCGTGCGAAAGTTTCTGGAGATTATTCATGGGCCGTCAGATTTAAATAAGAAAAATGACTGGATAAGATTGTTTGTTTCTACGGGTCGGAGTATCTAACAAAAATAAGAAATTTGATAAAAATATTCCCTATTTTACCTCGTATGCACATGCAAGTCTGCAATTATTACTGACTGACAGATGTAGGCACAGCTTACAAGAAACCAAACACCGGAGTCTATAGAGTAGTCTATCTGAGGAGGTTTAGGTTAGGCCAAAATTTTCAAAAACTGAATCAAGCCAGATTTTATATTAAAGTCTATTTAATTAAAAAGTACAATCTTTTCCTATTTAAAATTTTTTTTAAAGTCTAACAACTCGGTTAAAAGATATTAATATTATTGTTGTTGTTTTCAAGTAAAAGTTTATAATTAATTTTAAAATAAATAATTATTTTTGTTCTTAAATATGAAAAGCACTAATAATCATAATTTTAAGATAAATAATTATTTTTGTCTCATAATAATAATTATAATATTGATTAATAACTATAATTTGTTAGTCACAATAAAAATTATTCAAAATAAACATTATAACAATATATTAATTATTATAAATTTATCTAAATTATAATAATTA
>PYAF01006319.1:651329-662170 GCA_007407185.1 Glycine tomentella
TTATGATTTGACTTAGAGCTATTTTTCGTGAAAGATATTTATGTCTTCAAGTGAAATTATACACTAATAATATTAAATTATAGAAATTAATAAGCAATAAGTAATTGTACATAATTATCATTCAATTAATATAATGGTATATTTAATAAATATATTTAAATATATCTTATTATATAAATACAATGGTTTTTATGATTGTATATGCTAACATAAATGAATGTTTATAGTTATTATAAAAATCTGTGAGTAAATAAAGAAAATAAAAAAGAAATGAAAGAGGAAAGTGAGGGAGAAAAAAGAGGATAGCAAACCTAGGAATGAGAATGGATAGGATATGGGAAAGATCCTACAATACTCTTTCTCACATCTGCATTCAAAAAAGATTCTCGTACCTGGTTTTATAATTGTGCAAGTAACAACTTTAATTTTCATCCTCTTACATGTTAGGTAACTATAACTCATATTCGCACCTTACTTACGTATAAAAGTTAATAAATTGATAAAAATTAATTAAAATAATTACTACAAATAAATTAAAAATGCAGTATTAAATTTTAAAAAAAAAATAACATTAAAAGCATTTACGCGTAATATTAGAAAATATATTGAAACTTGGACATCATATAGTGACACTACTTTCTAAGACATGTCAAAAAAAAATATTGAAACTAATTAATTTATAATTATATATCATAAATTTACAAACACAAATGAATAAGATATTTGACCTCATCATCATAATTAACTTCTCTATATTTTTGCAAACACTTATCTCCTAACTCTATGTATTGCTTTGGTCTGCTGAGAACAATACAAACTAGAACATGATAAGAAGATTAAAGCTTAGACTATCAAAAACAACAATTAAAAGTATGAATAGAAGCCTAGTCATAAAAAATAGTCACAAATAAAGGGAATTGATTTAGGGTTCCACTCCACTATTCTATGTCTATGTTTTACTCTTACAGTATTAGTCACAAAATTAAAAAAAATGCATTATTATTTTTCACAAAAAAAACATATATATAATATATATTGGTTTCTTATGTAACATGTAATTATATATATATATATATATATATATATATATATATATATATATATAAATATATGACATATGTGAGACGAGACACGACAGGATAGATGCTATAATACTTATACCCACATCCCATACTCGCATAAATTTATTGGTAAATATCTATCATCATATCCAGACCTAGTATATGAATAATTATCCTCTCCACCTATGATTATTTTTGTGTATCCATAGGATCCAGGTACACTTTGTCATCCCTAAAGGGAGTTGAGCAAGAGATGAGGACTATTTCTTATAAAATAAAAGAGAGAAAAAAAAAAGAAATTAAGAGAGAGAAAAGAAGGAGAGGATGATGCGGGAGAGAGAAAGAGAAATTAGATAACTTTTAAAATAATATATATATAAGGATATGACAAAAAACCATGATTTAAGACACATATCACAAAATTAACATAGGCTATTTAAGTAATTTTACTAGTCTATTCTATTCTAATATAGATAGTAGATATGTTTACATTTTAAAATTTATATATAAGAAACATTTTGTCTTGAATCCATAAAATATCAATGATCAATCCTATGTGTTGTGATTGTGATTACTTGAAAAAAAATCAGAAAAAATGTCTTTCAATCTATCATAACAGAAATTATTATACTTTCCTTTGGTAAATTTTTTTTAGTAAGAAAGAAAAATATTTTAGCATAATTTTGCAAATATGTGAAAATGATAGGAAAAAATACATGGAGTGCTGTATTTTTTTTTTAAAAGAAAGAGATTATAAAGAGATAAATCCATAAAACAAATAAGAGAGATAATTATTACTTTTCAAACAATTAATATGCTGGTCAAAATTAGTTTAAAGAGAGTATAAAAAATAATTTGAAGAGGATAATTACTACGTACAACCTTGCACATAATAAAAAAGATACTCTCATCAATCTCAAATATATATATATATATATATATAACATTATATTTTTAGTTTTAAATATAAGAAAAGTTTAATTAATTTCATTTTATTTAATGTATTTATTTAAATATTCTTCATTAGTTAAGATATTAGTTTTAATGATTCTTTTTTATTGATATCAATTTTCAATTGGAGAAAAAATTATTTTCCAATTAAAATTGATACAATTAAATGGGTTAATTAACGTGATTTTTTCTTATGTTTAAAACTATAATAAGTACTAGTACTATTAATTAATTATTACGAGCCTAGAAAATTTTCAACTTTTTTACACAAAATAAATAACTTGCAATTCGCGATCATTCCGATGTTTGTTTGAAACAACAGCAACGGAGAGGATCAGAAGAGAGTGAAGTTTGTGAAAGAGATGGCACTCGTAACAACAAACCCAACCATCAATGAGGGGCCTCTGTTCGCCGAAGTTGACATGGGTTCCGACTTCAACGCCCCAACGGTTCGAGCCACCGTTGTTCAAGCCTCCACCATCTTCTACGACACACCTGCCACCTTAGGTCCTTTCCCTCTCCCTCAAAAAATTTCCACCTTTCTCTTTTTTATCTGTTACCCTTTTCCATTAGGTGCCAAATTTCTAGTCTTTTTGTGTTTTCGTGTCGAAAGCACCATCTGGGGTGCTCCAAATTGGCCCAGTAATGATCCTTTGGCTCGAGAAGCTACCTAATTTGTTGAGTGCTTTTATTGGTTATGGGGAAATGAAATGGGAGCGTTGGTTCTGAATTAATTAGTTGCTAAAGTTTATGATGTTTTTTCTTTGTGTGTAGATAAGGCTGAGAGGTTGTTGGCTGACGCTGCTAGCTATGGGTCCCAGCTTGTGGTGTTTCCAGAAGCCTTTGTGGGTGGCTACCCGCGTGGTTCAGCTTTTGGTCTTTCGATCGGAAATCGCACTGCTAAGGGTAGAGAAGAGTTTCGCAAGTATCATTCTGCAGCCATTGATGTGCCTGGTAAGAGCTAACTAAGATCAAACGCTCACATCGCACTTGTTGCTAACTTTGTGTTGGAACAAAACTGTTACAAAACCTTTTTAACATAAGGATCTAGCTAACAAGTTTCCTAGTCAGGTAAGAAAAGAAAAAATATTTATTGTGAAAATCATAACAAATCATTCAAAAAGTTATCAACAACATAATTTCGTAAGTTTTAATAAAAAAATTATTTTTAATATCTTGATCAATAGTTTTAATAAAAAAATTATTTTTAATATCTTGATCAATATGCTAAAGATACCACTAGTTAGCATTTGTTTTTAACATAAAGCATCACAGATGTTAAAGTAATTATTACAACCAAACAATGCTCCGAGTGAATTGGACTGGGTTTTAAGTAATATTTCGATTTCAAGTGACATACATGAAATTAATATGTTTGAAAAGAGAGACTTTATTATATGTGAGTGATTAATAAGGTTCTTTAATAAAAAATAATTATTAATAAATCAATTATAGAGGAAGTAATAATTAGATTGTGTTTGTATTAGTATTGAAAAGGTCGTCGAAATTGCGATCCCAAGAGTTTGATGTTGCTGTGTCCGTAACTGACACCTGATTGCTGTTACACAGTTAGATTTACGCCTTGTCGTTTGTATCTGATTTGATTTGATGCTATTAGCCTCTCCTTCTTTGGTGTGTGCATGTCGGCAAGGACTAAGATGGGAGATATGAGAGAAACTCAACCTAGTAAAATGCCTGGTTTAAACTTCTAATGAAAATGGGGCATGGACCACAAACTTTAGCCCAAATTAATTACTAATTTACTGTATACTTAGTGCAAATATATAATATACTACGATTCAGGTTTAACAAGTAAAATAAAAAAAATAAGTGAATTAGGATTTAGGATTTATTTAATTGTTATTTAAAAGCATTTTGTCCATTTGTGTTTTTTTTATGTATATATGCAATTTAAATATAATTTTGTACTAAAAGTTAGATCTTAGGTTCCGTGTTAAACTTTTTACGTTGTTAACTCCCCTTGTTGGATTCTAAGGTAAGGTCGAGAAGTTTGGCGGCCTTTGATTATATACATGTATTTTCTTAGTCTAATTCGTTGTACTATTGTCAACTAACTGATTGTTTTATTTTTATACACATAGAAAGGATTAAAGGAATGAATCTGCTGTCTGCTGCATTATTTTATTCAGCCTGAGAATTTTAACCAAGATCTGTTTGGTATGATGCAAAAATAGAGGTGAAAAATTTACTAATAAATTTTTAATATAATTCTCTTAATAAAACTTATCTACTAATTTCTTTTTACCTTTATTTTTGTGTTATACCGAACTGACCTGAGAATCAATTTGGTGTGTTACATTAGAATTGGAGGTGGAGAATATTGGCATGAGTTTTTCTAGTAAAAAAATCTTTCCTAGATTTATCACTTGTTGACTCTAACAGATCCAAGTTAGTGTGGGCCCACACTTTCTATTAACAAATGTTGTATTGTTGTAGGTCCTGAAGTTGATAGATTGGCAGCAATGGCAGGGAAGTATAAAGTACATTTAGTGATGGGTGTGATAGAGAGGGATGGCTACACACTATATTGCACTGTTCTGTTCTTTGATTCTCAGGGTCATTACCTAGGAAAGCACAGGAAAATCATGCCAACTGCATTGGAGCGGGTTATCTGGGGATTTGGGGATGGATCAACCATTCCAGTGTTTGAAACTCCCGTTGGAAAAATAGGTGCTGCCATTTGTTGGGAGAACAGAATGCCACTATTAAGGACAGCAATGTATGCCAAAGGTTAGAAATTTTTATGCTGGATAATTAGACTTTTATCTTCCAATTACAAGCTCTGTTGTATGAGAAACATTAAGAAGGACATTTTAATTAGATTTTAATTAGGATCTTGCTAATCAGTGTCCTTAGGGTATTGTTTAAGAAATTAAAAGAAGAAAATATTTGTTGTTGAAATCATCGGCAGTTAAGATGCTTTTTCTTATACTGGAGCCGGTTGTTTACATTAGTGTAGTGTGTTATTTTGTTTTTTCCAAGTTTATGGGGATTTTAACTAGTTTAAAGATGTATGCATGATCAACTAATTAAAAATTGCCTTAAACATGACATTTTGGAAATAATTTAATTTCTCGGTGTAAAAATGTTACACTATCAACCAATCATAAATTATCATTAATATGACTTCTAAAATAGTAGTAATTGTAAAAGTTAACAAATTCACTATATTGATAATACGTGATTGGATGACATTACGAAAATTTCTTCAAAGCTTTCAATGTATTCACTATTTACTCCTTAAAATAACTATAACAATAGTCAATAACTTACATGACAAACAATAATTGGATGGCAGTATAATAAAATCTATACAATGTCCTTTTATTCTATTTAAGTTATTTGTTTAACAGGTGTGGAGATATATTGTGCTCCAACAGCTGATGCCAGGGATGTGTGGCAAGCATCAATGACCCATATTGCACTTGAAGGTGGATGTTTTGTTTTGTCAGCAAACCAGTTTTGTAGGAGAAAGGATTACCCACCCCCTCCAGAGTATGTTTTTGCTGGCACAGAAGAGGACCTGACACCGGATTCTGTTGTGTGCGCCGGAGGTAGTGTCATTATATCACCATCAGGGGCTGTTCTGGCTGGACCAAATTATGACGGGGAGGCGCTAATCTCAGCAGACCTTGGTATGTCATATTTACTCTTGCTTCAATTCTCTTAACAATGCTCAAAAGGATTGTTATTTTCTTTGATGATGTTATGTTAGGGACCAAGGGTATTAAAGTTATGTATCAAAAGGAAACAGTGAAGTGGGTAAGATAGTTAGAAAGGCATACTATTATACATGGTAGTTAGGCATTAGGCAATAACAATGTCTAAAACTCTAACAGTAATTAAAGGATACCCCATTCTGTTTTACACATTTTACCCTTTAACTACTATAGATGTAACTAGTAACTTCATGTGTTTCTTTCGGCTGATATATAAATATAGTGGAATTAGGAGGGTAGTGAGATTGACTTATAACTAACTGCTGATTTAGTTGTTGAAAGGACTTTCCCTTGGCAAGGTTACTTTGAATAATAATTCATTGATTCTTGAATCTTCCCTACTATTTCACTTTTTTCCCCTCTTGTAAACTCTTAATTCTGGACCTATCATGTTACTTCATCACAGCTAGGCAAATATGTAAATGGGTCTGCTAAACTAATGTAACTCGTTGAGCTTGTTTTTGGTTGGCTCAAAATTTCTTTGTTGAATCACTTTCATTGTATTAAAAGAATTTGTCTATTAACATTGTGATTCTTGAAAATTTTGCATAGATCTTGGAGAAATTGCAAGAGCTAAGTTTGATTTTGATGTGGTTGGACACTATTCAAGGCCCGAAGTGCTTAGCTTAACTGTAAAGGACCATCCAACCAACCCCGTTACTTTTACATCAACATCGACAAAAACTGAAGACAAGACCAAGTAGTTTCTTCCTTTCATGGCCAGCAACTTCCCAAACCTCCAGTTCTGGACCTGTCCACATAGCCTTGTTCAGTGGTGGATCTATGCTTTAGTGAGGGTGTGCACATGCACCCCCTTATTTTAAAAAATTACATATAATTATCTAATATTTTTATATTTTGTCCCCCCTAATTTTATATATTTGAACCCACTACTCTCATATTTTTATATTTTCATATTTTATACTCTTTAATTTTATATATTTAAACTTACTATTCTCAATGTGTATGTAATTTATTTGATTATAAATATTAAAATTTTATTATTTTAATGTTTATGTCTTTATCTTCATGTGTATGATAATGATTATCAATTTTTATTCTTTTAAATAAATTGTTCCCACTAACTAGGGTCATAGATCCGCCAGTGGCCTTATTTGACCCCTTGTATGTTAACTGTGGTGTTCATATATGAAAGGTTATTTGGGCTTACCTTATTCAATAAGCGCTTGCATTTTGGCTTGGTTTATATGACCACATTAAAATGACATTGGAACTCATATTTGCTATTTTTCACATAATTTCATAAGCTAAAAATTAAGCTTATGAAAGTAAGCTTGCACAAAAGCTTATGCAAATCAACTAGTTGTTTTAATTATCGAGTTTTTACTAATAAATGACACTTATAACAATATAGTTTCTTTGACAAGCTCTACTCAAAATTGAAAGAAAACCCGACCTTTTTTTTTTTTTACTTGGAAAAAGCAAACCCGAGTTACTTACCTAGACATTGAAAAACCTATATTGTGTCTAGGCATGGCAATGAAGATGATTGGAGGCGGTTTTTGCTTACCCCCTCCCCCGCCCCTGACGAGGGTCAATTTTTCCCATCCCACCCCACCCTTGAAATACGCTTAAAATATTCTGTTAAAATTTAATTATAAACAATAATCAAAACATAAAAAACTATGGAGTCAAGTCTCAAATATATGTAACTAGAATAAAATTTCAACATTAGATGTAGAGTTAATTCCTCCAAAAAAAAACTAGCTACACTCCTAATTCTTCAATGAAGTGTATCATGAAAATAATGAAGTGTTAAAAACTAATTGATTAATTAACTAGTTCACCACAACTGCAATAAACAGATTTATAAAAAAAAAGGAGACAAGTTTAACTCAATTAATAATTAATCAATTTATTATTTATTAGTCATTTACTAATTGGTTAATTAACTGACTGAAAATAATGTACAATTGAATATGGAAGAAAGATTGGCAACAAAAATTATTGAATTTAAAGGACAATAATTTTAATCATACATGTTCAACTATAAGCAGTTAAAATAATTAATGAATTTAGAGGACATCAAAGCAAGCATGAATATTTTAGGAATGCTACAGCTCATGAAAGAACTTTTGTCCAGCAATCATTGTTAATGAAGCATGGTAAATATAAAAAAAACTACATATATAACCAGAACTTGGAAGTTGGAAAGTAATTTTTTTTAGTGCAAGAATGTATTTAAGAACTTTTGTCCAGCTCTATGGCCGCCCCACCAATATGCCATGAAAATGGAGTTAGAGCTTTAATAATGAATGTAACACCCAGGACGTGTTATCATTAATAATATCATAAGCGCGCTATCAGCGTTATCAGAACGCAGTGCGGAAGCGATAGAATCGTTTTTCTTGATTATATTATGCATGGAATATAAAACACACATCAAACATCAATATCAAGCCCCTGAGATCCAGTTAACTCAAACATAGAAATATAGGCAGATACAAAACTCAGAAAACTAAACAGAGATATCAGGAGGAAACATAAACTCATACATATAACATCATCTGTACATATATATACAACTCATAAGTTCTACCACATCTGTGATTATACAACATAAATATGTACAGACAACGGGTGTACACTCACACCCTATACTTATACAGAAATACAAGACAGAGATCAAAAGAAAGATACTCTTCTAGCCTTCATCTGCAGCCCATGACCACTCCAGCACCCTCAGCTAGGGCCTCCTGCCCTGCGGTAACTTCTCTCCTCTAGAAGTACCTGAAAACCACAAACCCCACACAGGGTGAGACAAACGTCTCAGCAAGCTCAGGGTTCTGGGAGATCTTCCCTTACCCTGGTTCACCACCAAGCACAAACACAAACAGATAACAGAGCTAAGGACATTATCCTAGCTCACAACATAAAGCTTAGGACCTTAACCTAGCTTTCACACAATCCCAGCTATCTGGGTCATCAATGGATGCTCTCAGCATCAGAGGTCTCTCACCTCATACTGGCTCTCAAGCCATCTCAGACTAGACTCACAGAGGTACCTATCAAAGTGTCTCTCACTAGACACTTAACATATCAGAGAGGCACCGCCTCTTTATTACATAAACATTGTCTGAATCCACCATTCAGGACTTCACCACTTTGCCTGAGGAGCTCCTCAACTCAGGACTTCACAAACACTAGCCTGGGAATAGCCCTCCAGGACTTACATAACCACCTGCCTGGGAATAGCCGTCCAGGACATCACAATCACTTGCCTGGGAATAGCCGTCCAGGACTTTCATAACACATGCCTGGGAATAGCCGTCCAGGACTTTCCACAACACATGCCTGAGAGAGATCATCCCACACCGGGGCACTCCATCCCTCAGGACTTTCCTCTGCCTAGGAGAGATCATCTCACGACGGAGGCACTCTATCCCCTAGGATTTTCCAATCCAACGCCTGAGAGGGATCATCTCACACCGGAGACACTCAACCCCTCAGGGCTTCACATCACATGCCTGAGAGAGATCATCTCACACAGGAGGCACTCAATCCCTCAGGACTTTCCACTGCCTGGGAGAGATCATCTCACAACGGAGGCACTCAATCCCCCAGGGCTTCACATCAGCTGCCTGAGAGAGATCATCTCACGACGAAGGCACTCAATCCCTCGGGACTTCCAGTCCACTGCCTGAGAGAGATCATCCCAGCCCGGGGCACTCATCTCTCAGGACTTCACAGCACTAGCCTGGAAAAACCCTCCAGGCTTATCAATATCTCTGCCTAAGGAGGAACATCCTTACAGGGCAATCCAACCTTAGGACTTAAGGCGGAGAGCAGTGGCACCTCCCAAGGAATCTCAGCTATTCCAGGGAGTCCTCAAACTCTTCCTCTGGCTAGGGAACCTCAACTAGCCCGATACTATTCCAGTATCCTATAGATTCCATTACCTGCAATCTCAGGTGCATCATCACCCTCACACTATCTTAGTGTCTATCCTAGGGTTCATCATACATTCACATTTCTGGAACGGTCTGAGTATCACTTCAAGTACCGTTCATCTAGCCTTTCAGGTTTTAACACACATAATCATCAAGATAGGCCACTTAGGCCTTTCATTCCATAGCATGCCCATAACAAAAACAAAACAAGCATGGCATGCATCAATCACCCACTTGGGTGGTAAACGAGAGAAAGGGACTAATTCCCAGAGCGATGAGCTTACCTGATAGCCTTGCTTCACAGCTCTGCTTCTGAATGATGGTTTGCTCCTCTGACACCTCGTGTCAAGCCCTATCAAGGCATACATACGCACATCACAAATCATTCAAGCACATAAGCAAACATAAGCTCATCAGACAGTCCTCAACTGTCTCAAAGAAAGGAACCTCAGTCCTTTCATCAACTCAGGTTATCTAACCTAAGATACATCAGGCTTATCCATCACAAGCCTTCTCATAGACCCTCAATGGTCTATCACAGATCAACCATGGCCTCAGAGTCCCTTCAGACTCATCCACAAGCCATTCTCAGAGAGCTCAAAGCTCTAACAACCCAAATCCTCTGGGTTTCTCAAGGCTTAGACGGTCTATCTCACAACACACCGTCCCCATGGCCTCACAGGGACTACAAGCCCATCAGTTTGACTCTTGCATGTCTCAAATCAAGTGATTCAGTCCAAGTCACACATATCCTCACCTAAAGCCAAAGCCAATAGTCACCAAATCACAAATCGAAAGCTAATTCTTCCTCCTCACATCATTCTAAGCACATCTCTCAACTGAACCCAGAGCTAATTCTAGCCCTATCACAAATGGGTCACTATTCATCAAAACCCCCCAAATCCAAAATCAATCGGAGAAACTCGAGTTTCTTACCTCAGAACTGATGAGGAAGGCCTCTAGGCTGCTCTCCCTAGCTTTGGCACAGCTAAAACACCGTTGTTCCTTGCCCAAGCTCGAGTTCTCTCCACTTCTCTGAAGGTTCCTCAGAACATGGAGGTTTTGGTGAAAAGGAGGAAGGATTCTCGCTCTCACTCGGTTTATAGGTGATATAAAGGGCTTAGAAAGTGTTTGGGGTCTCAAGGCAGGGTTATGGGAGCTTGGGAAACTCTCCCATG